>JADRCD010223528.1:0-43681 GCA_019843815.1 Montemys delectorum
GTTTGAGAAGAGAAACTAATCTGATCTGGCTTTTGATAATTTAAGCTAATTATTTTAAGTAGTATCCATCAGTCTTATTTTTTGCATTGTTGTAATTCTTTGCAAACGAACTTATTTGCATGTCACCAAAACTCTGAATTCCTGTTCCAAGAAAATGTAGGTATTATCAGAGGAAGACATGTGATGTGATGGTTGGTTTCAAAAAGAAAAAGAAATTTAGAACAGGTTTCAGTACACAGTATTGTTAGTATTTTAGATAAATCAAACACTTCCCTTGAAGATGTGCTATCTTTCAGAAGTACTGTACAGCTTTTGCAACAGCTGGGATCAGATAATTGAGTTAGATGCCTTGTGGGTGATAAATCTAACTTAGATTCATCCATGATTTATGCAGAGGATAAGGTAGAAAGACAAAACAAAAGAAAACTAAGTAAAGAATAACAATTTTCTTTGGAGGCAAATACATAAGTGAGGAAAAAAAATAACAATTTTCCCCATTTCGTTTTCTTCTTTTCTACACTCTATGTTACTTGTCAGAAATTTTGCTTTACCATCGCACACCTTTTAGATTTCTTCTGTGTGGATGGCAAAAGGGCAAATTCCCCAGGATCTGTGGCTTCCTTTGGAAAGTGGTTTGTGATCTTGCCACAATGAGCAATTATGCAAAGTTTAGAGCTGAGGAGTAGATGCAGGAGTAAGTGGCTATGATGAACACGAGTCCGAGAGCTGCTTGGGGAATTGTATAAAGCATCACATGTGTTAATGAAGATGATTGAAATAGAGGGTAGAATTTCCCAAAGACCATTAACTTTGAAAAGGCCTTCTGGGAGAGATGGCCTTAGTTTTTTAGTAGAGACAGGGTGTAATATTTTTTTTTTGTTTGAAAATTATTCTCTAGGTCTCTGGCATTGAGAAACCCTTAATCCTCCAGGGAGAAATGAATGGTATAAGAAGTGTTAACCAGGGAGACAAGAAGTGATGGAGAGTTCAGAAGAATGATAAAGATTGTTAAGAAGAGATTATGGTAAATTGAGTAAAAGATGACTAATTACTGAATGGAAAAGGTAAAAACAGATTTTGATGAATGCATTTGGTTGATGACATCATTCAAACTAAAAGACAGATGAATATATAACTTTTAGGCGCAATGCAAAGCTCCAGAATTAAATGAGAAAACTAATGTCTGTTTCTGGATTGTTCAATCTTATACTTGATAAGCAAGCAAGGTATATATTATGCAAATATATGTCATGGGGAAAAACACACTACAGCATTCAGAGATATTGGACTCACTGGATATATGCAATAACATCCAATAAAGTAGTCAGCTTAGATTTCTTTTTGTTTGGATGGTTTGGTTTGGTTTGTTGTTTTGTTTGTTTGTTTGTTTTTTGAGACAGGGTTTCTCTGTGTAGCCCTAGATGTCCTGAAACTCACTCTGTAGACCAGGCTGGCCTTGAACTCTGAAATCTGCCTGCCTCTGTCCCCCAGGTGCTGGGATTAAAGACTTGCGCCACCACTACCCTGCTCAGTTTAGATTTCTTATCACTATGAACTTTCATTATATTGTCTTGGAAGTCTTGACTCATCAGGTGGGATAATACTTCCAGGATACTAACAATGATTGCACTTTGCACCTAGATCAGCACACAGGAACAAAGGATTTATTGTGTTGACAAAATAATCAGTTTTGACCACCAGGGGAGTCTAGGATGCTACTTTACAATAGTGATGTAAAATAATGCAGCGGCACTGTATTAGATTTCTCAGTGTATCATTTAGGATTACCACATATGCTGCTAAAACCAGTGGAGAAAGATAGTCAATCAATAGTTCTGATGATGGAACAATCTCAAGGAATTAAAAGTTGGACACTGATAGTCAGAGTCATAGACAGTATAGTCACTAGAAAGAGGGGAAATTGAGTATAAAGGGGGTACTAGTATAATACAGTTACAAACTGCCACTCCCACTGTAGTTTAGTCTACATGACAGCTTAGTTTCTGTTAATTTACATGTATATACTTGTCTACAGACCCATTGTGCTTCAGATGACCTCGATACGTGGCCTGACTTTTCTTTTTCTTTTGTAATGACAATAAAAGTCTGATGCCTACTTTGAGAAATTACAGTTAGATTCAACTCTCCCTTGCGCCCTCATCTGTGTGTCATCCCACTGACTCCTTGCCTGCCTCATTACTGGGACCCTGATTTGTCCTGTGGGTTGAGGGACCCACAACTGGCCCCACCCACAGCAACAAACACTAGAAAATATGATGGAGATGTTTAAAGTATTAAGTTATAATTGTTATAATTCTGTCTTTATTTTTTAACTACCTAAATATTTATATATCTGCTCTAGTTTTTATCTCTCAATACTGAATGTCAATGTAAAATGAAACAAAACAAAAAGAAATACAGCAAAATCTTCCACAGCCTTCATGCCAAATGGATAATAGCATAGGAGTTCACCAGGTTGTGTAGTTTTTGAGTCTAATTTCTATGTGTGGTACCTAGTTACACATTTTGATGCTGGCCATCACTATCTCTCAGTCTCCCTCAATCTCTACCTGGTACAGGGCCATCCTGGCTGGCATATGGGACCCTATGCCCCCACTTTAAACTCTTTATCCCCTCGTTTTCTCTCTTTGCAGCTCTTCTGACCCATGCATAACACAGACATTTTGGCTATTCCAGTCTCTTGGTCAATTTTTTGCCCCAGATCTCCTCTCTTGGTTTTTGGCTCCTCTCCCTGCCTCTTCACAGAGCCTGTCTCACAGGCATATTCACTCTGAATTCTCTTAAATATAACTACCTCTTGCTATGCTCTCCCTTTTATCTACAATACATGTTTCCACACTAACTAGGAGCAGTCTTGTCCTTTTTTTTATTCCTTTGTATCATTCACACCCAATCTGGAAAAACAAACAAACAAACAAATGAGTCAGCTACTTCTGGAGTTGGATCTGCCATGGAGTATAAATGGTATACTCCTTGAAACTCTATTCAAGAAAACTACTTTTCCCTTATCCAGGTAACTGCAACTCGAATTAGAAAAATATTAACAATCATGTGAATGTGTTGATGTTACTTAATTTTTAAAATTTATTTCTTTTAGTCTTAGCAGATTACAATTAATCATATAATTCCCCTTGTCAGTCTGTATAATGTTACTTGTATGTATTTCTTCTTGAGTGAACATTTGATATAAAAAATTGCTGTTCTCTTCTCTGGAGAACATGATTTCTCACACTCTAAGTATTCTTTACTTGTTTATTTCTCATTGTCTAGGGATGAAGCTTGTGGCCTTTCTTTAAGCACTTTGACATGTGTATTGGTTTAGCTCATATTTAGGCAATGATCTTAAGGTTTTAAGTGTCACTTCTGACATTACTAGAAAACACATTCTCACAGAAAGCTTTCTGATCCTTTGGCTTGTGGTATCTTTTCTTTCCTCCTTCAATAATGTTCTCTGGGCCCTGAGTGTAGGAATGCTGTCTCGGCATATCTATATCAGCTGCTTACTTGCTTTTACAGATAGAGCATGTCATGTGGCCATAATTGAGATGAAATCCTCTAGGCAGTTTTTGAGCAATAGAGTTATCAGTTATTTAAAATCAAACAAGAGCTTACAGTCAAATTACATGGCATGGATTATAAAGTGTATCTTACTGTTTATATTTCCTGTTACAGTTGTTGTTTTGGAGTAACTAGGAATATCATATTCATTTATTTTAAAAATTAAATGCTTTAAATACAATTTATTTTCCTGATAATATCTCAGTAACTGGATTTCAGTAGTCTGCTTACAAAATACAAATTTGGAGATAAATCTTATTCTCTGAACATATATATATGTATATATATAGGTATGTTCATATGATACCTGTAACTATTTACAGATGAATTTATTGTTATTTCTTTATAAATTTATTTCAAAATGCATTAGTAAGCTTTGAGACACTAGTAAGACTTTAAACTGTATTTGTACATTGGTTTTAAATGGATTTCTTTTTTTAATGAGAACATTTTTCCTTTTGGTTTGCTCATGTATTTTCCTGTTTTTTTCACTCCTTATTATGTCATAAACATCAACATCTATTAAAATTCAGCACATATTCCAACACTGGAAACTACCTTTAAGTGAAGTGCAGTATGACTTCCCCAAAATATTTAATAAACATTAAGGAGACAAAAAAACTATAAGGCATGTAAGGGTAAATAAAACTTACATTTAATTTTCTCATTGTACATAATGACAACAAAAAAGATCAAAGTTGAATGAGAGAGCCTTGACAAAGCTTCATGGAATGCATAATCGCTAAATAAAACATTTTAAAGTTACCCGTGTGTTTGTTTCCTTTCAGTATGTCACTGTCTCTTTTTTTTTTTCTCCATATTATAGTCCTATAGTTTCCTGTAAATTATATTCTTTATATAAAGGTTTTATGTTTTTGAAAAAAGAGCTCTTTATGAAATTCCCTGCCACCAATGTAGGTCACACATGCACCAATCAAAGGAAAGGAAAAGTTTAGATAATTGCCTTGCTTCAGACAGTCAGTACCTCCTGACACTTTCTAGTTATTTCCGAAGGTGTGTGTACATTGAATGGTTCCTCATGTATATGTACATAAGAACTATGTACTACAGATAGATAAAAATCAACCATAAATATAACTTTGGATACAGATGGTAGAATAAATGGAGTTAGCTACCAAAGTATACCCAGAACACGGCTAGACTGAAATTGAACTGTACTTCTGGCCCCATGGGGACTATTTCTATTGGCTAAATAGTATGCTGACCTTAAATGTCTATCAATGTAGGACTGGAATGGTGGTTGACTCAGTGGTTAAGAACATTGTCAACTCTTGCAGAGGACATAGAATTGATTGTTAGCCCTATACGAAGACTCACATTCATCTATAACTCAAGTTTCAGGGGTTCTCATGCCCTGTTCTGGCCTCTTTGGTCATTACATACACTTGATTCACAAAAGATTTTGAATACACACAGTGACACATATAAAACAAAACAAATATTTAAGTATTTTAAATGACTTTATCAACTTGTTTCTTCTCTAGTTTTATTTTAATTAATTGTATTGTTTTTTCAACATAGGTATATGAGTCTTGAAGTTTTACTGTCCCTTTTGTTCAATAGAAAGAAATTCGGCAGTATTTAGTGGCTGGTCACTTTGAAAACCAGTTTGAAATGTCTTCAAGGAAGATTAAAGTTCACAGCTGAAAAATGTGACCAGTTACTCTAGTTTATTATTTTGGCTAGTTTTTACATCAAAAAATAATGAAGTACTAAGAAATAATTATGTAGTTCTCTTTTTCCCTCTTTCCTATATTTCTGTTAGAGGCCCAGTGCCATGCGTTTGTTCTCTGTCCAGAAGTGAACCTGAATGTTGGATAATAGGAATCAGCAGTCAGTTCCTACTTTTATTTAGCAATGACACATGCTTGCTTATTTATTTATTTATTTATTTACTTACTTACTTACTTATTTTTAGTTGTGTATACACAAGAGTGTATTTCTGTGAGTATTCTCACATAGGTTCTGGGAACTGAATTTGTGTTTTCTGCAAGAGCTGTGCTCCACTTTAAATATTTTTATTTCTCTAAATTTCATACATGACATAATATATAGAGGTATATGTGTGTATGTGTAGGGGTATGGGCATGTCGTGCATGAAAGGTTATATTTTTAATAGTAATTAATTTATTTACTCACTTTATATACATGTTGTTCACACAGTTGTGCACTATATGAATCCATGTGGAGATTACAGGACAACTTCTAGAAGTCTGTTTTTGTTTCCAACTTGTTGAGGGCACTCTTCTTTCTGAAACTTCCCATCAGACTTCAGACAAGAACTTCTGGGTGAGTCTCATGCCTCTGCTGCATACACTGAGGTAGGAGCATTAGGATTACAGGAGTTCACAGTCTCATACTTGGCTTTTAATATAAGCTAAGGGTAGAATAAAGTGGGTCATCAGGCTTATGTGGCTAGTGTTTCCATTCACAGTACCATCACTCTGTGATCACTGACAGCTACATTTTTCCACTAGTGCCCTGTACTAAACATCTTCTCTTTGGAACCAATCGTTCTTTATTTAGAACTACATTCTAGCTGTCAGGACCTCCATTATCATATATACCATATTTACAAATTATGGTCAATAATTGGCCTATACCATGTATCACAGGTTTCATTTATGTTCTTAGGATCTAATATTATATAATATTAAATACAAAAGAGAGTTGAGTGTAATCATCTCATAAACATGGACTCAATTTCTGATGTTTCTGATCATTATGGTGAAATTTAAAGTCTATGGACACACTGAAGACTGCCTTCTGAATGCAATGACAGCAGTGACATTCCTTCTGTGTGGCCTGATTTCATGCATTAAAGGCAACTCACTCCTGTAAAATATCTCTTTATCTGAAAAACTGATGCCTACAACACCATTAATGAGGACAGATAGTATTTTATTCTACTATATCACTGGAAACTAAAAATACAAGTACTTTGAGAAGCGGCAGATTGATTTATATTTATCCTGTGCTGTAAAGGACTGAGATCAAATTCTCTCCTACAAGGAGGTTTTGTTAGGAGGGAATTACAAAATTCTGCCAAGGAACAAAAGTGACTGCTCCTGAGGGAAGGGAGGCTGTTAACAAGAGAATTCTTTTCACTCAGGCGCATTGTTCCCAGTTTCAAAATTTTGCCTCAGGGTACTCAATAAGAGCTCTGCTTTCATAATCATTTTGGGCAGAAATAAATGCCAGTGTTTTTGAATTTTAGAAAGCAAAGTGCGAATGCAAGGACCATAGTCTCACTCTGAAATATATTTTCCTATTTCTGACATACCTTTTCCCTTAACAGATGGGAGATGATTTAGCAAGGAAAAACTTGCTAAAATATTTTTCTACTTCTTGGTTGTTTCTTTTCCAGCCATAAAATAAATAGAAACTGCAGAATGCAGAATATTAATTGAAGACATTCCAGAACCAGAGATCTTCAAATTAATTTACATGTTCTACAAATAAAAAACATTCTCTGGGTTGTGTATTATTAATATAATAATAATAATAATAATAATAATAACAATAACTATGCCAGCCTCTTCCTTTAATTCCAGCCCTCCTGAAGCAGGAGATTCTTCAACTCCAAGGTCAACCTGGGCAATAGTGTAACACGATGTCTCCAACCAAAAAAGAGTAGTAAATTGAAGAGAGTTGTTCAATTGTTTCATGTTCAAAGAACATATGATTAAAACAACTTTTTCACTCTTAAAAACTACTTGGGTTTTTTCCTTGGATATTTTATTTATTTAAATTTCAAATCTTATACCCTTTCTCCATTTCCCCACAGAAATCCCCTATCTCATCCCCTCTACTCCTGCTTCTATATGGGTGTGCCTTCACCCATCCAAACACCTACTTCCAGCTCCTTGCCCTTGAATTCCTCTACATTGCGGCATCTAACCTTCACAGAACCAAGGACTTCTTCTCCCATCGGTTCCCAAAAAGGCCATCCTCGGCTACATACAGGACTGGAGCCATGGGTCCCTCCATGTGTACTTCTAGGTTGGTGGTTTAGACTCTGGAAGCTCTGGTTGGTTGATAATGTTGTTCTTCTTATGGGTTTGCAAACCCTGTCAGCCCCTTCGGTTCTTTATCTAAATCCTCCCTTGAGGACTCCATGATCAGTTCAATGGTTGTCTACAAGCATCTACTTCTGTATATGTCAGGCTCTCTCAAAGAGCCTCTCAGGAGACATCTATATCAGATTCCTGTCAGCATGCACTTCAATACAATCTCCATCAAAATTCCAACTCAATTCTTCATAGAGTTAGAAAGAGCAATTTGCAAATTCATTTGGAATAACAAAAACCCAGGATATGGAAAACTATTCTCAAGAATAAAAAAACTTAGGGGGGAATCACTGCCATGTCAGCCAGTCTGCAGCAAATCACCATCTCTGATGTCAAGCTGTACTACAGAGCAATAGTGATAAAAACTTCTGGGTACTGGTACAGAGACAGGCAGGAAGATCAATGGAATAAAATTGAAGGAACAGAAATTAACCCACATACCTATGGCCACTTGATCTTTGACAAAGGAGCTAAAATCTTCCAGTGGAAAAAAGACAGCATTTTTAACAAATGGTGTTGGTTCAACTGGTAGTCAGCATGTAGAAGAATGCAAATCAATCCATTCTTATCTCCTTGTACAAAGCTCAAATCCAAATGTATCAAGGACCTCCACATAAAACCAGATACACTGAAACTAATTGAAGGGAAAGTAGGGAAGGGCCTCAAATACATGGGTACAGGGGAAATTTTTCTGAACAGAACACCAATGGCTTATGCTCTAAGACCAACAATTGACAAATGGGACTTCATAAAATTCCAAAGCTTCTATAAGGCAAAGGACACTGTAAATAGGACAAAACAGCAACCCACAGATTGGGAAAAGGTCTTTATCAATCCTCCATATGATAGAGGACTAATATCTAATATATACAAAGAACTCAAGAAATTAGACTCCAGAAAATCAAATAACCCATTTAAAACTGGGGTACAGAGCTAAACAAGGAATTCTCAACTGAGGAAATTCGAATGGTTGAGAATCACCTAAAGAAATGTTCAACATCCTTAGTGATCACGGAAATGCAAATCAAAACAACCCTGAGATTCCACCTCAAAGCAGTCAGTATGGTTAAGATCAAAAACTCAGATGAGAGCAGATGCTTGCAAGGATGTGAAGAAAGAGGAACACTCCTCTATTGTTGGAGGTATTGCAATTTGGTAAACACTTTGGAAATCATTTTGGCTGTTTCTCAGAAAATTGGACATAGTATTACCTGTGGACCCAGCTATACCTCTCCTGGGCATATACCCAAAAGATGCTCCAATATATAAGAAACACACATGCTCTGCTATGTTCATAGCTGCCTTATTTATAATAGCCACAATCTTGAAAGAACCCAGATGTCCTTCAACAGAGGAATGGATACAGAAAATGTGGTACATTTACACAATGGAGTACTACTCTGCTATTAAAAACAATGGCTTTATGAAATTCTTAGGGAAGTGGATGGAACTATAAAATATCATGCTGAGTGAGGTAACCCAATCACAAAAGAACACACACGATGTGCACTCACAGATAAGTGTGTATTAGCCCAAAAGATCAGTGTACCCAAGATAAAATTCACAGACCACATGAAGCTCAAGAAGAAGTATGACTGAAATGTGGGTGCTTCGGTCCTTCTTTGAAAGAGTAACAAACTACTCACAGGAGCTTTGTCATGGAGACAAAGTGTGGAGCAGAGAATGAAGGAAAGGCCACCCAGAGACCTGGGAATCCTTCCTATATACAGTCACTAAACACAGACACTATTGTGGATGTCAAGTACTACTTGCTATAATAAGTTGATACTATGTTTCTGAATTGTTGGTTTACAAAATAATATCAAAAATATCAAACTTGATACCATTTTCCAAACAACAAGTATAATCCTTAGTGGGTTGGAAATTAATCTAAAAAATTTTATTAAGGGGATTCCATAACCTCTATATTACTTTCCGTATAGTCCTCATTCTCATTTTAAATGAAGTTATAAATGACAGCTATTACACTTCTTGATGTTCACAGCAAACAACCAAGTTTAGAACTTCAACTTTTATAACTGGAAATCCCCTGTAGTATTTTGTCCCAACATTGGGCTATACAAATAGCCTTATCTTTCTGTACCATAAGTTTCTCCATGATCTTGCTGTCCCATAGTTTCATTGGCGAGATTGATCTATATTATCAGGGAATTTGGAATCAGCCAGGAGATACACCACTATAAGTTAGTTTTCAGAAATTTTTTTTTTGTTTGCTTGATTTTTGTATTTTATTTTTAATTTTTTATTAATTAATTTATATTTTATACTCCATATTTTATCCCCACCCCATATCTACCCCCCAACAGTTCCACATCCCATACCTCCACACCACCCTCCTGTCTTCACGTGGATGTCTCCAACCCCCACCGCATCTGACCTCAAAACTCCCTGGGGTCCCCAGTCTCTTGAGGGTTGGGTGCATCATCTCTGAATGAACACAGACCCGGCAGTGCTCTACTGTATGTGTGTTGGGGGTGTCATATCAGCTGGTGTATGCTGTCTGTTTGGCGGTTCAACATTTGAGAGATCTCAGGGTCCAGTTTAATTGTGACTGCTGGTTCTCCAACAGGATTGCCCTTCTCCTCAGCTTCTCTCAGCCTTCCCTAATTCAACAACAGGGGTCAGCTGCTTCTGTCCATTGGTTGAGTGCAAATACCTGCATTTGATTCTTTCAGTTACTGGTTGGGTCTTTCAGAGGGCAGTCATGATAGGTTGCCTTTTGTGAGCACTCCATAGACTCAGTAATAGTGTCATGCCTTTGTACCTCCCCTTGTGCTGGTTCCCACTTTGAGCCTATAGCTGGACTTTCTCTTCCTCAGGCTTTTCTCTATTTCTATCCCTACAGTTCTTTCAGATAGGCACAATTATGGGTCAGAGTTGTGACTGTAGGATGGCAACCCCATCCCTCACTTGATGTTGTGCCTTCCTGCTGGAGGTGGGCTCTATAAGTTCCCTTTTCCTACAGTTGGGCATTTCATCTGAGATCCCTCCCTTTGAGTCCTGAGAGTCTCTCACCTCCCAGGTCTCTGGTGCATTCTAGAGGGTCCTTCCAACCTCCTATTTCCCGAGGTTGCCTGTTTCTATTCTTTTTGTTGGCCCTCAGCCCTTCAGCCCTTTTTCCCCACCAATACTAGATAGGGTTCCTCTTTTACCACCAACCCCC
This sequence comes from Montemys delectorum, assembly GCA_019843815.1. Classification (NCBI taxonomy): domain Eukaryota; kingdom Metazoa; phylum Chordata; class Mammalia; order Rodentia; family Muridae; genus Montemys; species Montemys delectorum. Next base: position 10,855 of record JADRCD010223528.1, read on the forward strand.
ATTGCTTTAACCCCAGTTCCTTTCTCCCTTACCAGTTATGATTGCTTTCTTCCCTCTCCTAAGTGGAACTGAGGCATCCTCAGTTGAGCACTTCAGCTTGTTGACCTTTTTGAGTTCTGAGTTCTGTGGACTGTATCTTGGGTATTCTGTACCTTTTTTTGGCAAATATTCACTTATTAGTGAGTACATACCATGAACCTCATGAAACTGGAAAGCTTCTGTAAGGCAAAGACATAGTCAATAAGACAAATCGGCAAAATGCAGATTACGAAAAAATCTTCACTAACCCACATCTGATAGAGGGCTAATATTCAAAATATATAAAGAACTCAATAAGTTAATCACCAGAAAAACAAACAACTCAGTCAAAAAAATGGGATAAAGAACTAAACCGAGAATTCAACTGAGGAATCTCAAATGGCTGAGAAACACCTAAAGAAATGTTCAAAGTCCTAAGTGATCAGAGAAATGCAAATCAAAACTACTCTGAGATTCCACTTTACACCAATCATAATCCTCAGATAAAATCCTCAAGTGACAACGCATGTTGGAGAGGATGTAGAGAAAGAGGAACACTCCTCCATTGCTTGTGGGATTGCAAACTGGTACAACCATTCTGGAAATCAATCTGGAGGTTACTCAGAAAATTGGAAATAGATCTACCTGAAGACCCAGCTATACCACTCTTGTGAAAATACCCAAAAGATGCCCTACCATGCCACAGGAGCATGTGTTCCACTATGTTTATAGTGGCATTATTTGTGATAGCCAGAAGCTGGAAACAACCCAGATGTCCCACAATAGAAAAATGTATGCAGAGAAGGTGGTTCATTTACACAATGGTGTACTACTCAGATATTAAGAATAAGGACATCCTGAGTTTTGCAGGCAAATGAATGGAACTACAAAATATCATCTGAGGTACCTCAGAAATGTTTTAAGGAAAGAATGTATGTAGGGAATAAATGTAAGGAAAGAATGCCTACATGACTGTAGGCAGCACCTTTCCATGACCTGAAGGCACCAGCTGAATTTATCGGGAAGGAAAAAGTACCACTTGTTCTCTGCTTCCTAATATTACATGGTGTTTATAATAGCAATAGAAAGATCCAGCCTCCAGGGACATTCTTACACCTTTTCTAAAATTAAGACTTCCATAGTGAGGTTTTGTATGTATTTTGTTAAGGCAATAAAAAATTAACTAGTAAAATTATTATTTCATTACTCTTCAAAGTCTGTAGTCACTAATCCATTTTTGAATATACATTAAAGAAACTTCTAAAGGCTTAATAACTATATAAATCATCAGGAGACAGAGTGTTTCCTGAAGTACTTTGAAATTTGTACCTCAAAACATATGCAATCTGATTTTCTCCAGTCTTAGACTCACAATCGTGACCAGTCTGAATCAAGTTCCTAGACTGAAACATACTCTTTTTTAAAAAAATTAAAGTGCCATGCATCCTATCAGATCACCACTGACTAAGGCTGGTCTTCAAGAATGGCAAAAAGAACAGAAAACCCACATACACATGAAAGCTGAACAACTCTATACTCAGTGATAACTTAGTCAAGGAAGAAATAAAGAAATTAAAAACTTTTTAGTTTTTTATGAAATGAATTATGAAAATGAAGGCACAGCATGCCCAAAAAGATGAGACACAATGCAAGGAGTGCTAAGAGGGAAACTCATAACTCTGAGTGTCTCCAAAAAGAAACTGGAGAGAGCATACACTAGCAGCTAAACAGCACATCTGAAAGCTCTAGAACAAAACAAAGAAAACACACCCAAGAGGAATAGATGATAGAAAAACAAAAAACAAACAAAAATACCTCAGTGTTGAAAACAACCAAGTATAAAAAAAGAGAACTATACAAAGAATTGACAAAACTAGGAGCTGGTTCTTTGAGAAAATCAACAAGATAGATAACCACTTAGACAAACAAGAGGGCACAGAGACAGTATCCAAATTAACAAAATCTGGGATGAAAAAGGAGAAATAAGAACAGAACCTGAGAAAATTCAAAAGAGAAATCATCAGATCCCACTAGAAAAGCTTATACTAAAAAAAAATGGAAATCTAGATAAAAAAGACAATTTTCTAGACAGATACCAGGTACCAAAGTTAAATCAGGATCAGATAAAGCATCTAAAATGTTTTATAACCCCTAAAGAAATAGAAGCAGTCATTAAAAGTCTCCCAACCAAAAAAAAAAAAAAAGTCCAGCACCAGAAGGTTTTAATACAGAATTCTATTAGATTTTAAAAAAAGACCTAATACCAATTCTCTTCAAGCTATTCTACTAAATAGAAACAGAAGGAACATTACCCAATTCATTCTATGCAGCCACAGTACCGCTTATACCAAAACCACACAAACATCCAACAAAGAAAGAGAACTTCAGACCATTTTCCCTTATGGACATCTAGGCACAAATACTCAATAAAATTCTTGCAAAACAAATTCTAGAATACATCAAAATGATAGTTCACGATGTTCAAGCAGGCTTCATCCCAAGGATGTAGGGATGGTTCAATACAAGGAACTCTATCAATGTAATCCACTAAATAAGCAAACTTGAAGAAATAAAACCACACGATTATCCCATTTTATGCTGAAAATGCACTTGATAAAATTCAACGCCCCTTCATGTTAAAGTTATTGGAAAGATCAAGAACACAAGGTTCATACCTAAACATAGTAAAAGCAATATACAGCAAACCAGAAGCCAACATCAAAATAAATGGAGAGAAACTTAAAGCAATCCCACTAAAATCAAGAACTAGACCAGGCTGCCCACTCTCTCAATATAGTCCTAGCCAGAGCATTAGGCAACAAAAGGATCTCAACAGAATACGAATTGGAAAGGAAGAAGTGAAAATATCACTATTTGCAGATGATATGATAGTATAGTTGAGTGACCTCAAAACTTCCACCAGAGAACTCCTAAACCTGATAAACAACTTCAGCAAAGTGGTTGGATATAAAATTAATTCAACCAAGCCTTCCTCTACTCAAAGAATAAATGGGCTGAGAAAGAAATTAGGGAATCAATACCCTTCACAATAGTCACAAATAATATAAAGTACCTTGATGTAACACTAACCAAACGAGTGAAAGATCTGTATGATGAGAACTTCAAGTCTCTGAAGAAAGAAATCAAACGAAATATCAGATGGAAAGTTCTCCCATGTTCATGTATTGGAAGGATTAATATATTAAAAATGGTCATCCTGCCAAAAGAAATCTACAGACTAAATATAATTCCGATCAAAATTCCCACTCAATTCTTCATAGAGTTAGAAAGAGCAATTTGCAAATTCATCTGGAATAACTAAAAACCCAGGATAGTGAAAAGTAGTCTCAAAAATAACAGAACTTCTGGGGGAATCGTGATTACCGGGCAATCATGATTAAAAACTGCATGGTATAGGTACAGAGAAGGACAGGAAGATAAATGTAATAGAGCTGAAGACCCAGAAATGAACCCATACACCTATGGTCACTTGATCTTTGACAAAGGAGCTAAAACTATCCAGTGGAAAAAAAGACAATATTTTCAACAAATGGTACTGATTCAATTGGAGGTCAGCATGTAGAAGAATGCAAATCGATTCATTCTTTTTAAATTAATTAATTAATTAATTATTTTTTTATGCTCCATATTTTATTCCCCATGTAGTTTGTCTTAGAGAAACTTTGCAATTTTATGTGGTCCCATTTGTCAATTTTTGATCTTAGAGGGTAAGCCATTGGTGTTCTCTTTAGGAAAATTTTCCCCTGCACTCATGTGTTCTAGGCTCTTCGTCATTTTCTCTTCTATTAGTTTCAGTGCATCTGGTTTTATGTGGAGGTCCTTGATCCACTTGAACTTGAGCTTTGCACAAGGAGATGAGAATGGGATCCAGGTGAAGGGGAAGTATTCACTGATAACTGGATATTAAGCAAAAAGCTCAGAATACCCAAGAGACAATTCACAGACCAAATGAAGCTCAAGAAGAAGGAAGGTCAAAGTGAGGATTCTTCAGTGCTTCTTAGAAGGAGGGGTAAAATACTCACAAGATGAAAGACAGGGACAAAGTGTGGAACAGAGACTTAAGGAAAGGACATCCAGAGGCTTTCCCACCTGGGGATCCATCCCATATACAGACACCATCCCAGACAGTACTGCAGATGTGAAAAAAGTGCTTCGAGACTACAGCCTGCTATAGCTGTTTTTTTGGAGAGGCCAGATAAATACAGATGTGGATCCTTGAAGGCAACCACTGGACTTAACACAGGGGCCCTAATGAAAGAGAAAGGGAAATGACTGAATGAGCGGAAGGTGTTCGCAACCTATAGAAAGAACAAGAATATCAATGAACTTGAAGCCCAAGCACTCTCGGGAACTAAACCACCAACCAGTGAGTAAGCATGGAGGGTCTCATGGCTCTAGGTATATATGTAGCAGAGGGGGAGAGCCTTATCAGACATCAACGGGAGGAGAGGCCCTTGGTCCTGTGAAAGCTCATTGCCCCAGTGTAGGGGATGCCAGGGTGATGAGGTACGAGTGAGTGAGTGGGTGGGTGAGTTTCGGGAGCACCCTTATAGAAGCCTGGGGAGGGAGGACGGGATAAGTGTTCATGGGCGGGGGGAACCTGGAGAAGGGATAACATTTGAAATGTAAATAAAATTATCCAGTAAAAAAGGTTAAAACATAAGTCTATGTTAAACCCCACAACTCTGACCAACTTCTGTGAAAATCAGTGGCCGCCTTGTAGTTTGGGAATCTTGGTATGTTGGAAAAGAGGACTCTTAGCTAGTCTGCTCCAGTGAAGACACCATCTCCTGATCAATCCTCGAGGACCCACTAAATTCAGAGCAGTTGTGAGAACACCCTCCCTCCAGAGTCCCAGAGCTGCTGCTTGGATCCCAGTGGACTCAGGACCCATCACCTACCAAAACCCTTGCCCTCCTGAATACCACTACCTTCTGTCCCTTAAGTCCCTTCTGCCCCTTCCGTTGCCCAGTCCTTTCCGCTGAGGCAGACTCTTATTTGGTCCACTCCAGTGAAGGCACCATATTCTGACCTATCCTTGAGGACCCGTGGCACTCAGAGCAGTTGAGGATCCACTATACTCAGAGTAGTTGAGGATCAGCTGCACTAAGAGCAGTTGGACCACAGCTTGACTGCTCCACTGTTTTGAAAAACAAACAAACAAACAAAAACCCCAAAACAATACAAAAAACAAATAAACAAATAAACAAAAGAATGAGGACATCCTAAGTTTTACAGACAAATGGATGAAACTAGAAAATATCATCCTGAGTGAGGTAATTCAGACCAAAAAGGACATGCATGAATTACAAGGATGGAAATGGAGAGGAGCCTGATGAAAAGAAGGTCCAGAGACAGGCCCAAAGTGGGATCCAGCTCAAGAGGAAGTCCCAAGATCTGACACTATTACTGAGACTATGGAGCACTCTCATAAAGGGACCTAGCATGACTGCACTCTGGAAGACTCAACAAGTCCCTGAAAGAGTCAGAGGCAGTATTTGTACCCAACCAATGGACAGAAGCAGCTGACCCCTGTTGTTGAATTAAGGAAGGCTGAAAGAAGCTGAGGAGAAAGGCGATCTTGTATAAGGACCAGCAGTCTCAATTAATCTGGATCCTGGAGAGCTCTCAAACACTGGACCACCAAACAGGCAACACACACCAGCTGCTATGAAGTCCCCAACACACATACAGCAGAGGAATGTGTATGTATTTGTGTTCATTCAGAGAAGATGCACCTAACAACCCTCAAGAGACCGGAGACTCCAGGGAGTTTTGAGGCCAGGTGGGGTAGGGGGCTGGGAACATCCTTATGGAGACAGGTGGTGGGGAGGAAGTATGGAATGTGGAGCAGTTGGAGGGTGGGCAGGAGAGGGAAATAAAATATGGAGTGTAATAAATAAGTTAATTAATTAATTTAAAAAAGAAAAGAGGAAGAGTGAATGTAAAAAATCAGAATTCATGTAAAGGAATTGAAAGCGCAGCAAGGAGAATGATTTGGCATAAAGTTTTATTGCCTGGAAATAATTGTGGAAATTGAAGTCCTAACCTGAGATCAGAGTGAGAAGACTCTCAAAGAGTAGAGCTGTTTTAGACACGCTCTTTCTTACCTAGCTGTTGGTATCTTGATCAATTAATATTTGTTTCCTAATGGATGTACAATAGTGTTATCTTGATTTTAGAATGAAATGTACTTTAAAAACAAGATAAGAAAAACCCGCATTATTTTGTTTTGCTTTTCCCTGTAGTTTATTCAGTAACCTATTCATCTCATGGGTAATCACTCTTCAAGAATTATCAATAAATAGATTGCAAAGAAAAAGGGTCAACTAAGTGGATATGTGTCTGAATTGGCATTTTACCTTTACTCTGACAATACACAGGGATTTTAGATTCTGGATCCATATTAGAAAAAAAAAAGCATATTTGACAGAACTGTGGTCAACAAGGCAGGAAAATTAATTCAATTTATTACACTGGTAACAGAAATTATCTTGAATATTAGTGGTGAGATCTCTGCAACAGTTATCACAACAAAGCATTAGATATGTCAGATATTACTACATTAAATATTCGTTGCAAGCCACTTCTCCAACGAACCTGGGACTTTCCCACAATGTGCTCAGGAGTCTTGGCATAAGAAGGAATGGTTTATAAGAGGCGTAATAGCAAACTGTTTTTGCAAAGTATTTCATGCCTCTCTTATGAGGATGAGTAGGATGAATTCTATTGACTGAGAAATGATGGTCGCTATTTCAAGTGATTCTATTAGGGTTGACTTTACAGAATAGAAAAGATAAAGATTAGCAGGTTCATAACTCTGGATGGAAAACAGGTATCAATTACTTCTGTTGAAGAAAAAAATCCTGTGAGTTTAGCAATTGTGGTTTCTCAAGTACGTTTCTGCAAGCTTGCACCCTCTATAAATGTTTAAGGTGTCATGCTAACTAGAGTAAGAAGGAAAATATTAAACTTAATTTTTATTTAAATTATGTAACATAAATAAAGACATAGATCTCAAATGATCTTAAATGCAGTAACCTAAGCACCAGAATACACAATAAATATGACAAGAGCAAGATTGTGATGGATAGGATGAATTCTCTCCTTCTAAGATATATTTAGACCACAGAAATAGCAAGGCACCTTACAGCCTTTGAGTGCCTAATTCCCTTTCATCTACCCCTTCAAGTATATCTCTGGTTGTTTTATTATTGTGTTATCAATAACTAACCAGCCAGTATCTCATATGAGATAATTAGATTGATGAAAGATATATTATGTTAACAAAATTCAAATTGCTGAAAATACCATGAACCCCTTGGCTGGAACTGACCTGAACACACTCTGCCTAAGGACTAACTTTCAAAGAACCAGAAAGTACCATGGAAGGATCAAAAAAGTGAGGCAATCCTACCCCCAGCTATGATGCCTGTGAGAAATATCAACTACCAGCCATGGCACAATAACCCTATGTTGCAGTAATAACATGCACACATTGGCAGTAACCAACAGCTCTCCAAATTGACTTAAAACCAACTCAACATGAGAGGTACAATTCCTTGTTTTGGAAACCTAGCAACTAGTAAAATTATTGAAGGATTATCGACAGTGATTAATTTACCAATTTACTAATTTGCAAGCATTTGTTCTTATACTTACATGCAAGTGTAGTCTTCGTCCCTCATCAAGGAGACTTCCCTTTGCAACATACTGAGACATTACAGAAAACATAGCCAATCACAGTGAATAATTATGGAGCTGTCTCAGCTAAGGTTTCTATTGATCCCACAGAGAGCCATGACCAAAAAGCAAGTTGGGTCGGAAATGTTTTTTTGCTGTTCCTCAGCAAACCGGTTTTTGTTGTTGTTGTTGTTGTTGTTGTTGTTGTTGTTGTTGCTGTTGTTGTCCCATGATATTGGCATCTTCAAAATTGCTGGCGTCCCTTGCTGTACCTGGGCTGCATGTTCAGCAACAATCTCTCATAGGCTCTTTGTGGTGCCAGTCCTTAACTTCTTCGCAGTATTGCTTCAGTTCTGAGTTTTTAACTGCCACTGTGGCTACACTTTCATCAGTGGGCTTCCCTTGCTTCTCACAGGGCCAAGCCTCTTCATGGTTTCAAAACCCGTGCCACCTAAGTGACTCTTACCAACAAGAGCTACAACCATGACTACCTTTGTAATGTAGCTTCTTTTCCTGCTCTCCTCCAGCTAACCAGCATCAATTGTCTCAGTAACACAGAGTTTTTGAATTAGTAGTTCCTGTATCTTGTTTATCATAGCTGATTCTCTAGCCCCAGCTTACCAGAACCACATCAAAATAACAAATCATCCTGATAGAGTACTTAAGCTTCAGTCTTAAATTTCACAATCAAAACCTCATCATAGGCACTGCTTTCAACATTCTTATCTTCCAAGCTCCCAAAGACCATCTGCTGAGCTCTCAATACTCAATAACTTCTCTAGCCCAAAGTTCCAATGCTCTCCCACAGCTCTCCAAAATCATGGTTACATCTGTCATACCATTACCATGCTATGCTAATAAAAACTTGTACGAGTTAGTGTTTCTGTTTCTGCCTTTAAACATCATGTCCAATAACAAAGTCGTAAAGGTAAGGACTTATTTGGATTATCCTTCCACATGGCTACTCATCATCAATGGCATTCAGGACAGGACACTCAAACAGGGCAGTAGCCTAGAGGCAGGAACTAAGCCAGATGTCAGGAAGTGTGCTGCTTATTGGCTTGCATCCACCTGGATTCCTCAGCATGCTTTCCTATGAAATCTAGGGATACCAAAACAGGAATGACACCACCCACAATAGGCTGGGCACTCCCTGACTGACAACTAACTGAGAAAATGCCTTACAAATTCAGCTTGTCCAGGTTTTTCTTCAAATGAAGCCTTTTTTCTCTCTCTCACAACTCTAGCTTGTGTTAAGTTAACTCACAGAATCAATAAGTGTAGCAGGCCAGTCCCAAGGTGTACATTTATAAAATGTCCCTACATATAGGGCTTAGGGAACACTGCAGAGGAGGGAGAAGAAAGATTTCAAGAGCCCAAGGATCAGGCAACTTGCCGTGAGATTGTGACTCCTGGTAGTACCAGAGATTAAACTTGTAAAGTCTCACAAAAAGGACTACACAAATGTGAGCTGAACAAGTATGATACCAGTGAAAGTGCTCACCTGGATAGAGAAAAGGCCCTGTGTCCTCAACCCGTAGGAAGCACTGTATGCAACTGAGAAATTTGTGAGCAGGATAGGCAGTTGCCTCTGGGGCAGAGCACACCAATTGTTTGTACACTACCAAACAGCCACCCAAGAAAACATGTGAATAACATCATATGGACTCAACAGATTGTATTTTGGAACCCCCCATATATATAAATGCATACATATGTACACATATATATATATGAATGCAGTAAGAAATGAGGAAGTGACTCTATCAATGTGAAGCATGGTAAAGGTTATATGGAAGGGTTAGGATGGAGGAAACGGAAAAGAAATATTTTTAATAAATCATAATTGCAAAAATAACCATATTTATTTTACACTGTCAGAATGGAATTTAAAAAAGACTAATCAGAATACGGGATGTGGGTAAACCTTGCTACTTTACGCTTTCTTATTTATGAATTTTCTAAGGCAAATGTAAACAGCAATATGTTTATTAAAGTAAAAACATATAGGAGTTTCTTGTCAGCGTTTTTGGTTAAGCAGGATGATTAACTGAGGAAAGACTGCAGGATAAACTTTAGGCTATCTCAAGCAGCAGGGTGACCAGTTTCTTAATGAGCAGACTGCACAAGGACAGCATCCTAGAAGTGTTTTATTGTTACACTAAAGGCACTTTTTGCAAGTCAATTTTGACACACAAAAACCTCTATCTGATCTAGGGTTGTCTTGAAGTAACCACCACCTAAGTGATTCTCGGCCCTATAAAACTACGTGGTTTGCCAGATACATCTCAGGACTAAGTTATTCAAAGGCTCTGAGACTCCTTCAAAGGAACACCACATATAATCTCAGATAACAATCACTGACAAAAGGCGACTTCAAGACCTAGGTGCCACCTCTCAGAATGCATGTCAGCGGCATTGGCTTTGCTAAAACTCTGCTACAATTAGTAAATAAATCAATTAGTAGTCATAATGGCGCATCAAAAATTAAAATATATACTGGTATGTTATATAGAAGAACAAAGATTTTTCTCACTAGAACTTGACATTTTAAAGCTACTTTCTGAAGAGTAAGTTAACATTTGAACAAAGGCATATTAAATTAGGTATTAATACAATAGGGACAGAGTTATTCAGAGGTGGATTTGTCTGAAGGTGTTTCTCCTCATTCCGTGTTGATAGGTATATTTCATAGAAAGATAGACTAGATTGTGTGTAATCGCATGTGCTAATATGCAATCTGCAATGCAGCCATCCTGTGTCAATGTGTATTACACATCTTTTGCACTATTTGCATTGAACTAGGGACTTATGTCCCTTTATATGTGAGAGGAATCTGAATTCATCTTGGTATGTTTTATTTTTCAAAGGCAACTGCAAGTGTCTTAAAAAGATCTATGTTATTGAGTGTTAACCTTTCAACATATTTGTGCTGAACTAAATCAGGCACTGTATATATGAATATATTAGACTAGAAATAAACACATATATTTTATTTATTTATTTGTTTATCTCCTATAAGTACGTATAAAGTGTGTATGCAGTCTCATATAATTTAATTAAGAATGTTCTGAAAAATATGTCTTCATGTGAGTTCACTACTGTACGGAGAACACAGAGTACTCTTTCACAATTTAAGATGGCTATGAGTACACACAGCAGTACATTTTCTGAAAACCACTGCGTGATGATCAGTTTTAAATGTCACCTTTACACAACTTACAATATCCTTAGAAAAATCTCAGTGAGCTCAGTGTCTAGATCAGGATGGCCTTTGAGTATATCTATTAGTAATTATCTTGATTTGTGGTTATTATAGTTGAACCAACCCACTGTGTGTGACACCATTATCTATGCACAAGAACTCTTTAAGTATATGGAAGTGATTCAAAACAAATTAGCAATCCTGCATTTATTATCTCTCTGTCCTTGATTACGAATGTGATATGATGAGTTGTTTCAGATTTCCGCCTTGATATACATAGTCTAGGATGGACTGTAACTTGGGCTTTTGAGATAAAAACAAACAAGCAGACAAATGAAAAGAAAAAAGAAAAAGCTCTCTGCCTGTTAAATTGTTTTCGATAGGGTATTTTATTCCAGCAACAGTTTTAAAACACACTGTTAGAAATGTCATCATTGAGCTAAAGGTCATTATCTGATGTATTACTGCATTATCCTCCTAATATTAAGCAAATTAATATTATATTATTTATCGTTGACTTCCTCTGAAAAGTCGGAAGTTAAAATTAAAACTCTTTCGAGTGAGATTAAATGTCCCTGTTCCGAGAATGGGTAAAGAGCTGATGCAGGGATTGGTCTAGGGAATTTTCTTAGATTAAATGTGCTAAAAACTGTTTTTCACTGTCTACTGCATTACAACAAATATCTTTAAAAATATACATAGTTTTTAATCATGCATTTATATGAACTTATTTTAATATACTTATTTATTCACATGCATAATCATTTAACCTCTATCTACATACATTAAACTATTTTCAAATACTATTTAAATTAAAAGATAAAAAAATGTATAGAAAATGCAATTATTTCTAGTTTTAGTTCTACAGTTCACAGTTAAGAGTTTTGTGTATACGCATACCATTGTATTCATGAGGCAGGAAGAAGAAATGAAAGAGCAGAGTTCTAAGGAATGTGACTTAGCTTGTGTACTGATAGCCTGGCATGCAGATAGACCTAGATTCATTTCCTAAAAGTGTGTAAAATCCAGTGTGATACCTCGTACCTAAATCCCAGCACTTGGCAGGTGAAGGAAGGAGTTCAAGCACTTCTTTGGCTTAGTAGAGAAACTGAAGCCAGCATGCATAACAGGAGAAAAGAATGGACGTTGTTTCTAGTAGTCTCGTTTTCTTTTTCTTTGTGCCTACATCATCTTAGTAAGTCATGGTATGGTATGTTTCTAACGTCCACAACTTATTACAACCCAATTCTGCGCCTGTCAATTTTATTACATTGCAGTCCAAAAGTGTTTCCTGACTACATGAATAAACACAGTTATACAAACAAAACCTGGCTAGAAATGGCCACTATGTTTATCTTGTGACTTCACTTGAATTTATTGGGGCCACTGATGCTGGACTCTCCACCTAAGTAACAGTGGCTTCTATAGCCAGAATACATTTGGATTAATATTAAGGACTTTCTGGAGAATTTCTGCTACATGATAATTCGGACAAATAGGAGATCATTGAAACAGAACATGCCATTATGCTGTCACCAGAAACCAAGATGTGGATGCCTCTCAGGTGAGAGAAGGGCACATCTTGATGAATGTCAGACTTCATCGCCCATAGGTAAATAAATGAATCTCAGCTTCAGTTATTCGTCACTTAGCTCATGAGTGATGAGCTAGCACAGAAAACAAATTCCTTTTAGATTGCTTCCAGTCGATCAGAGCATAATCTCTTTGATATTTTGGTGTTTTATAATCCATATTTTGTACTTTTTCATCTGTTCTTCTGATCTAGAGATTGCTTCTGACTTATCATTTTAGAGCCCCCTATAAATTGAGTTCACATTACTTCTGTAGGGAAGATGTTCACCTATATCAAATGAACACTTCAAATAGATGTTCTGATTTCATTTTCAACTGATTTAAACCAGCAGCTGGTCTCCAATTTTCACGTTGAATGTTCCTGCTTTAAAATGCCACAGCCAAAACTAATACAAAATTTGCTTTTGTTAATTCTCCTGAGATTTGATATACTGCAACTGGGGTTTGGGTAAAGGAACATTCATATTTAGCTTGTGAAAGACTTCAAAATTATCTTCTCTTAAAAAATGGAGAATAATTTCAAGTGATGTGCATGCATATATAAATTTAAACTGCCTATATACAGCCAGAATATGATCATCCAAGGCAAGATTATATTTTATAATTGAAGATTTTTGCATTGAATGCCATTTAAAATATCAAAATTCAGGAACCCTGCATAAGTAGGCCACCTAATAATAAGAATATATTTTTATATCATGGAAATATAAACAGTAAAATGCTTTTCTTCCATATGTTATTGTACATATAAGCAGTAATCAAAAATATGTGCTTGATAATTACTCATATGCGATATTATTTTATTTCACAATCTCACACTTAACTACAAACACAATTAAATAAACAAGTGAAAACTTTAAAATAGAACACTATCTGTATGCCTTGTTATGTATGTTGATTTAATGATATTGGACTCTTAGTCTCACATATTTGTGTTGGTTTCTTGTTGGTGGATATTTGGAAAGGATTAATAGGTGTGGCCTGTTGAGGGTAAGTGTGTTACTGGTGGGCTTTATGATTTCAAATGTATGTACCAGCTCCTGTCTTGGCTATCCTACCTCAGAAGAATCAGGATATAAAGTTTTCAAATACTTCTTTAGCACCATGTATGCCTGCATACTGTCACACCCCCAATCATGATGATAACGAACTACCCATATGAAACTGTAAGCAAGCCCACCCTAGTTAAATGCATTCTTCTATGTATTGCCTTAGTTGTGATGGTTCTTCAACAATAAAAAAGTAACTAGAACAGGGTTTTATTTTACCATGAATACTGTAGATCCTTTTCCAACTTATATCTATAATTTAATATATACATTTGCATATTCATAAGTCTTTATACTCTCATAAGTCTTATATGTACATATACATATAAACACACATATATGTATGTATATATATATGTACATATATATATATATATTCCTATACACACATGCATATCTGGAAATATAAGTCTAAACACAAATTTAAAATCATCAAAATATGATTGTAGGAGAAAATTATTAAGGTTGCTAATAGTGTCATAATTTTTCTCATTATACTATGTTGACCAACACAGAGTGTAGCATGATGCTATCAATTTTGTGGTTGTTATGGTTTGCTTGTTTGAGAAATCACTATTGTAGCTCTATCCACACAACACAGTGTGTGAGTCAACAGATTTTGGCTCCATGGTGTCATTATAGAGCATCAGCTTTCTGTTGCTTAATAACCAATGTTTCAAAGAAAGTAAAATATAAATTTATTTGAATTAACAACGGTAACTGACATTGAACAAAATGCCAATAAAATCTTGATTTTATCTTTTCAAATTTGGTTTAGAGATAAGTGTTCTTCTCTGTTTAAACTCAATACAACATACAGACTATGGACATGGGAACACATATAAACACAGAGGAGGAAATTGTGAGTATTTTAATTTCTCAGATCATTAAATAGATAAAAGATGTCTTTTCTAAATTTCTATACTTTTTATTACTGAAATGTAATGTCAATAAATACCCTTCCTTTCAATACTATAATACTTTTAACAGCTAAGTACATAACTCAGTAGTGAAGTGTTTGTCTAGAGCTTGGTTCTAGATTAAATACTCACCACTGAAAAAAACATAATCAATTTATAATAATTATATGAATAGCTTTATATTTTTATGAAACACTGATAATAATTCTATAAATAGAAAGATTGTTATATGCCTTCCTAACAGACTATTTTATTAAAATACAGTTATTTCCAAATTTATTAACTCAGATATTTGTGTTTTTTTCTCTGATTTTTAGAAATGATTTATAGTAATTTTAGAAAACAGAGATTGTGCCACTAAGAACAGTTTTATTTAAGTAGGCATATTTCCATTGACTTATGGGCATTGAACCTGAGCCAGGATGTGCTCTTGTGTATAAGTGAAAACAAACAAACACACACACACACACACACACACACACAATTAAATGAATTTCTTGGTTTTTGTTACAACCTCAGTGAAACAGAAGTCACATAGAGGACATGGGAGCAGTTTTCTTCAGCATACTGTCATCTTCTTTTATGAACACTGCCTCTGGGGACAGTAGTTATAGCCCAACATTTGGTGAGGGAATATGCAAAGATTATGTAACCTTGATAGTATGAAAGCCATCCAAACTGATTTCTCTCTTTCCTGTTGTTCGTTATCCAGATCTATGTCCTCTTCACCTCCATCAGTAAGTGCAATGTGGGCTAAAGGGCAAAGTACAAGCTGGCAGAAGTTAGTAAAACTGATTTAAGCATATTTTGCTATGCTACAGGTTTAAGTAATTAGACACTGCATTTTGTGATGCCTTAGAAGATCTCAAATTAGACTCAGTGAGCCAAGTATTAATCTATAAACTTACATTTTTTCTGGACTTACATTTTCCTCACCCAATTCTTACTTTCAAAGAATGTTCAAGGTAAACTTGCTAGATTTACCTAGTATCAGCCCTTTATGTTTTATTCTGAACTACAGAATGCAGAAAACTTGATAACCACCACGCCACTGCATTTATTAAAACAATAGAGTTTATACATGAAAAGGCCCCTTAAACAGAGCATATGAGAAATTATTTTGAGGAAACGTTGTCAGTTAAATACCCATTCCCAAGCAGAGCAGAGCAAGATTTAGAGCAAGAGACTCCTCATTAATACTTTGGATTTTTATTCTCCCTGAATAAATTTGCTAGACTGTAGGCTTATTATGAGATGGAAAGTGAAATTGTCATTAAAAACTGCCATCTTAAAATAAACACACTCAGTAAAATATCCATATATTAGCAAAACATACAAGTCCCTTGAAAATGGGATATGAAGAATAGAGAAGAATCTCATTTAATTTTCTGACAAGAAAATACTTGGCATTCTAAAATAACAGCTACATTGTTAGGTAATCATGTAATTTTCAGTACTAAGTATGATAATTCATGATAATTCTTAAAGATATACTTTTTTGTGTGTGTATAAATATTTCACCTTAAAGTGTGCATGTGTAATATATACATATATACATACATACATACATACATACATACATACTTGCCTAATGAACAAAAAGCCGGTGATTAGAAACTCTGAGACTGGAGATACAGATTGTTATGAGTTGACATGTATGGGTCCAGGTCAAATGCTAGTCATTTGGAAAAACAGCCTACTTTTAACCACTTTGGCATCTCTCCAGTCCTGTTCATGATATGGTTTTTAAATAATCAATCCATAGACATCAAAATTTGTTAATACCAAGAAATTTTACTAGTTCTCTACTATATTAGTGAACTCCTACATAAAATACCTAGCAAATGGGAAGGCGCGGGCCTCACTAGTAGTGCAGGGCAGCAGGGACAGGATCCTCTCAGCCTCCAAGTGACAGCAGTGGATATGCAAACCTCTCTGCCCCTTCTCTGCAAGCAGAGGGCCTGCCTTCAGGGAGTGCATTAACCCAGGGACCCTGGTAAGCTTCTAAGGTGGGATCAGCTAGGAGGCAAAGGCCTCACAAGTCACAGAGCAGCCTGGTCAGGATCATTTCTACCTCAGACCACACTTAGAAAGGAAAACAGAACCACAGCCCTCTCTGCACCTTTCCCACAAGCAGAGAGCCTGTCTCCAGGGTGTGCTCTGACCCCAGGACTCAGGATGAACAACTGATCCACAGCCATCTGCATCCGAGATTTACCAGAGGAGAGCTGATCTCCTAGAAGTACTGACACAGGCTTACAGACCCACAGGAGGAACAAGCTCTAGTCAGAGACAGCAAGAACATCTATCACCAGAGATCAACAGATGGTGAAAGGCAAACACAAGAATCCTACCAACAGAAACCAAGATGACTAGGCTTCATCAGAACCTAGTACTCCCACCATAGCAAGTCCTAGATATCCCAAAACACGGGAAAAGCAAGATTTTGATCTAAAATCATATCTCAAGATGATGCTAGAGGAATTTAAGAAGGACATGAAAAACTCCCTTAAAGAAATACAGGAGAACACAGATACAAGCCTTTAAAGAGGAAACAAAAAAATTCCATAAAGAATTACAGGAGATCACGAGTAAACAAGTAGAAGCCCTTAAAGAGGAAACACAAAAATCCCTTAAAGAATTACAGGAAAACACAAACAAACAGGTGAAGGAATTGAGCAAAACCATCCAGGACCTAAAAGTGGAAGTAGAAACAATTAAAAAAACACAAAGAGAGCCAATTCTGGAGTTAGAAATTTTAGGAAAGAAGTCAGGAAACAAAAATGCAAGCATCACCAACAGAATACAAGAGATAGAAGAGAGAATCTCAGGGGCAGAAGACACCATAGAAAACATTGACACAACAGTCAAAGAAAATGCAAAATGCAAAAAGTTCTTAAACCAAAATATCCAGGAAATGCAGGACACAATGAGAAGACCAAACCTAAGGTTAATAGACATAGAAGAGAGTGAAGACCTCCAACTTAAAAAGCCAGTAAATATCTTCAACAAAATTATAGAAGAAAACTTTCCTAACCTAAAGAAAGAGATGTCCATGAACATACAAGAAGCCTATAGAACTCCAAATAGACTGGATCAGAAAAGAAATTCCTCTCGCCACATAATAGTCAAAACACCAAATGCACAAAACAAAGGAAGAATACTAAAAGCAGTAAGGGAAAAAGGTCAAGTAACATATAAAAGCAGGCCTATCAGAATTACACCAGACTTCTCACCAGAGACTATGAAAGCTAGAAGATCCTGGGCAGATGTCATACAGACCCAAAGAGAACACAAATGCCAGCCTAGATTACTATACCCAGCAAAACTCTCAATCACTATAGATGGAGAAACCAAAATATTCCATGACAAAACCAAATTCACACAATATATTTCCACAAATCCTGCCCTTCAAAGGGTAATAAACAACAAACTACAAGACAACGAAGGGAACTAAATCCCTGAAAAAGCAAAAATGTAATCTTTCAACAAAACTAAAAGAAGATAGAGACATGAACGGAATTCCAGCTCTAACAACAAAAATAACAGGAAGCAACAATTACTTTTCCTTAATATCTATTAATATCAATGTACTCAATTCCCCAATAAAAAGAAATAGACTATCAGATTGGGTACGTAAACAGGACCCAACATTTGTTGCATACAGGAAACCTACCTCAGTGACAAAGACAGGCACTACCCCAATGGTCCCAAGAAAAAACTGGAGTAGCTATTCTAATATCCAATAAAATTGACTTTCACCTTAAAGTGATCAAAAAAGGAGGGACACTTCATATTCATCAAAGGTATGATCTACCAAGATGAATTCTCAATTCTGAACCCCTATGTTCCAAATGCAAGGGCATCTATATTCATAAAAGAAACTTTACTAAAGCTCAAAGCACACATTGCACCGCACACAATAATAGTATGAGTGAAACCGTCTGGCAGTCCCACTCAGGTTTGTGGGTCTCTTCAGCAGGAGGCTAGACAGGACCTGCAAAGTGAAACAGTCAAGAACGAAAGGACAGAGACGCCAAGTAGAGTTCTACCAAGGCATCCATTTACTTGGGGGCATTTTGAGCTTATATAGGCAGGTAAGAAATGAAACTGAAAACTCCAGAAATAAAATATGTGCATAACGTAAACACAGTCTGAGACATGAAGATGCCATGATCTCTGTAAACTCAGTTTACGTGGTATGCAAGTAAGTTTACAACTCAGCGTGTCCTCTGGCAGTAGGCGAGTCAGTGACTCAGCTTGGCCTCCAGGTTGCTGGACTTCAAAGGCAGAACTGTCAGTGTAGCAACCATTGTTTGTCTCCGCAGGTATCCACCTGCAGGCTCAGGTAGTGGAGGCCGTCAGCTCTGCTGTGGAGCTGAGGCAGGGGGGAAAACACCGACATCTCCCCCTAGTCTATTAGATAAAAAGCAGGACTAAGGCAATATCAAACGGCACAGTTTCACACGGGAATCTTTAAGGTTCTTAGATGGAAATAACCTGCGTATCTACTATCTTTGGCAAATATCTTCAACCTGTCATTGAGGTCACATACATCTAGTTTGGCACTGCAAAATGGACTTAATACATGTTTTTTTAAAAACATTACCACCAGAGACAGGCTTCCGTAATGCACCCACGATCTGCGCAGCTAATGCCAAGATATGCCTTTATTTGTCTGCAAAGTTCATGAAACTGCCATCAGTTCTCTGAAAGGAACCTTCTTGGAAGTCTTCGAAAGGTAGCTCACCATTGGGCTGGATCTGGGTGTAGGCCTCTGTTTTGAGTTGCAGAATACGGGCTTTGACTCTGGAGGCTGTTACCTAGGGAACAGGTCTTAATTCACAAGCAAATTAGTAGGGTTAGGCCAGCATCCTTTGGGACAGCGCCGCCTTTTGGAATGCAAATACTGAAGAGGTAGCAAAGATCATGAGTAAGTCAGGCTAGCAACTTGAGATTTACATTAGCCAAACCTCTTTGCTGTGTATATGAATTGTTTGTTTTGCTCCGAGAGTAAGCAGTTTTCCAGAATCAAACAGGAAGAAGCAAATTCAAAGCTGGCAGAAAAGACTGTCAGCTTAAAAAATAAAAGAAATGAAAGAAAAAGAGAAAGACTTTTTAGCAGAGTTTTTAAGCACACTTGCTAAGAAGGCTGTGGCTCTGAGTCCACTTGACAGATTAGCCTTTCAGGAAGCCACCGTGCTCCATCCTCTTTCTGAGAAAAAATGCATACGGACCCTCTGCCCCAGATAAGGACACGGTCTGGTCCATGCCAGGCATTGGTGAGCAGGTCCCTCCATTTGACCATGACATACGAACTTGAAGTGTTAGGATGCCAATGTCAGTCTGCAGTGGACTGACCTTGGATGTCAGTCTGCAAAAGAATTCAAAATAAAAAGCACAAATGTAAGGTGTGCCTTTGGGGATCTTGGGGGGAACAGATTCCTTCCCCCCCCCCCGTTTTCAAAATCCAGTTTTTAAGCATTAGATATCTCGCTCAATAATTCCTTGTCCCATAGGGTTATATGAGATCCCAGTTTTAGGGATAATGCCAAAATCCTTGCAAAAACACATAAAGTTTTTGCCAATGTAACCTGGTCCATTATCAGTTTTAATCACTTTGGGTAAACCCATAACATTAAAGGCTTGTAAACAATGATCAATTACATCTCTAGAGACTTCTCCTGTATGCAGGGATGCAAACATAAATCCTGAACAAGTGTCAATACAAACATGCATATATTTAAGCTTTCCAAATTCTGCATAATGAGTTATATCCATCTGCCAAATTTGGTTGGGCATAAGGCCTCTTGGGTTCACCCTTAAATGTGGAACTGAAGATAAAATAACACACTTAGCGTATTGTTTCACAAGCATTCTTGCTTGTTCTTTGCAAACCTTATGTTTAAGCCTAAGAGTTTGGCTGGACAGGTGGAAATTATCATGCTCCCGTTTAGTTAAGGTCACAGGATATGAAACTAAAACCTCTCCTACCAGAGCCCTGTCAATGAGATTATTGCTTCTGGCTAATGGCCCAAGTAGGCCAGAATGAGCCTGTATATGACCAATAAAAAAACTGATTTTTTTTTTGTGTGCAAGAATGATATTTTGTAATTGTGAAAACAAGGCTCCTCCTGTGGTGTTGAAATTAAATGTACCATATGTCTCCAACAATGGTACTAATTGGGCTATGTAAAAGCTGTCTGTGTAGAGATTAAAAGTGTCAGGAACAGCTTCAAACACCTTTAATACTGCTGTTAATTCAGCTACTTGAGCAGAGAGACCAGGAATCTCTATGACCAACTGTTGATTATTAATGGGATATCCAGCTTTTCCTTTAGAGGAACCATCAGAAAGTACCACAAGGGCATTATTTAAGGGCTATAGAGAAGTTATATTAGGAAAAATCACTTTATATACATTTAAGAACTTTATCAGTTTGTCCTGGGGATAATGATTATCTATAATTCCTTGCAATACTATCTGAGCAAGCAAACATTCTGTGCTATGTTGTTTTAACCAGGCGTCTTGCTCCAAAGTAAAAGGCTGAATGATAATATCTGGCTCCTTACCAAAATAAGTCAGTGCTTGTTTCCTACCAAGCACAATTATTTGGCGACAGCTTCATAATATGGCAAGATATTACATTTAGGGGATATCCTTGAATGATCCACATTAGAGGTGCCTTCTGCCATAACAACATTGTAGGAGCATGAGTTGTATTAAATATTAATAAATGCAAAGGTAAAGAATAATCTATGTAAGTAGCAAATTGATTTTCAATAGCTTTTTCTACCTGTTGTAAAGCTGACATTCCTTATTCAGTTAAAAATCTAGGAGAATTTGGATCAGAACTACCTTTGAGAATATCAAATAAGGGCTTCAAATGTCTGTAGTAAGCTTTAAGTAGGGACGAAGCCAATTGATATCACCTAGTAATTTTTGAAAATCATTCAAGGTCTTTAATTTGTCTCTACAAATAACTATCTTTTGAGGAATAACAGCTTGATCCGTAAGTGTAAAGCCTAAATAACTATACAGATCCTGAGTTTGCACCTTTTCTGGAGCTATCTGTAGTCCCTTATCATTTAAGGCAACTTGTAAGTCTCTATAACATAAAAGTACTTCTTGAGAAATTTTTCCTGCTAATAAGACATCATCTGTGTAGTGGACAATACATATCATTGGCCATTTTTTCCTTATAGAGTCAATGACCTCTGCCACAAACTTCTGAGATAACATAGAACTATTAGCCATGCCTTGAGGAAGGACCGTCCATTGATATCTTCTCATAGGTTCCTTAAAATTAACAGATGAAACACTAAAAGCAAATCTCTCCCAATGCTCAGGGTGCAAAGGAATTGTAAAGAAACAGTCCTTTAAATCCATAACTATATTGTAAAATCCTTTTGGAATTGCCACTGGAGATGGTAATCCAGTCTGTAATGTTCCCTTAACCACCATAGTTTCATTAACCATTCTTAAGTCTTGTAATAGTCTCCATTTACCTGACTTCTTGATGGTGAATATAGGTGTATTCCATGGGGAATTGGATTCCCTCAGATGTCCTGTTTCTAATTGCTCCTGCACTAGCAAGGAAGCTGCTTCTATTTTCTCTTGAGATAAAGACCACTGATCAACCCATACTGGAATATTATTAACTGACTGAATTTTATCAGCATGGGGCACAGGCAAGATAGTGGCCATCATGGAAAACGTTTCAAACCATTAGGATTAGAGTGAGGCTTATGGTCTCTGTATGTTCTAATGTCCCGTTTTGACCTCTGTTTATTAGCTAACTCACTGGGGCTGCACAAAACCAGCCCCATCTGTGATAACAGATCTCTCCCCAACAGAGTAACAGGGAGATTTGACATGACATATTGCTGGATCTGCCCTGAATTACCTTCCTCATCTCTCCAGGTTAGAAGCTTAGTGCTTTGTTTTGGGTTATTGGCATAGCCAATTCCTTGGAGATGAGTGATTGATTCAATCAGAGGCCAAGTTGAGGGCCAGTTTTGGCCTTTAATAATGGTCACATCAGCTCCAGTATCTATTAAACCTTCAAAACCTTTCCTTCAATAATTAATTTAAGGTTAGGTCTTTTATTAGTAATAGATTGTACAAAAAATACTTCAGGAGCACCAAAACAACTCTGTCCTTCCTCATTAGTAACACCTTTAGAAGACATCGGATACAAAGAAACTAAGATGAGCAGAGCGATTTTCTGATTAGCAGGTACTGTAATGACACCACATGGTGAGGATGCCATGATTTTAATTTTAATTTTAATTTCCCTGATAATCACGGTCAATACCACCTGGATCTCCCTGATAATTACTGTCAATAACACCTGGATAAATTTACAATCCATTCACAATCATGCCACCTTTTCCAATTACAAACTCCCAAGTCTCTGCCCTTAAACTCCAGTGGGCAGAATCTGAATGCCCATCTTTGGCGTTAGTACTGTGTAACAAGTGGAACATAGGTCCATTCCTGCACTTCCTGGGGTTGCTCTGAAGAGCTTAGATACAGATCTTCCTGGCTTGTTGGTAGCCTCGTGGCCCCATATACTGCCTATTGTTTTAAGAATGGGGCCTGAGGCTGCCCCTGGACTCATTTTTTGACCAGGTATTGTCTTGAAAACCCTTTTTAATTTGACACTCTCTAGTCCAATGTTTTCCCTTCTTGCAATGAGCACAAACTCTAGGCCCAACTCCTAATTGCTGTATGTCTGTATTTTCTGATTTTTTTTTTTTAGGACACTCATTTTTAAAATCATTAACACTTCCACATGAATAAAATTTTTTACTTTTCTACCTTTGCGCCAGAATTTCTGGAATGGTAGTGCCTTGCAATGCCACTGCAATAGCTAAACCCTGATTATAGGAAGGCCCAGTGTCTGCACAAAGGCGAATATATCCATATAAAGCCATTTGACCCTTGTTCGGCAGAATAACTACTCTGCATGTTGAATTAGCATTTTCATAGGCTAATTGTGTGATAAGCAGACCATCTGTATAGGAAGTCCCAAGTGTTCTGCTTGCAGCTTGCTGCAATCTAGCCAGGAAGTTCTGAAAAGGTTTCTCTGGTCCCTGCTGGATACCAGATAAACTCCCACTACCCTCACCTTTTGTGGGTAATTGCAACCAAGCCTTTATAGCTGCCATAGCAATTTGGGAGAAAGCTCCAGGGGGATACTCGATCTGTCTAGCAGTCCCTTCATACTGTCCTTCCCCGAGTAGCATATCTTAATTCCAACCTGGATTACCTGACTGAATATTTTACATAGCTGATTTCTGAGTAGCTTCCTGCCATTCTGAGTTCCAAACAAAATAATCACCTGCCTGCAATGTACCTCGGCACAAAATCTTCCAGTCCTGTGGCATTAGGTTAAAATCTATGACATTGTCCAACAGCGCTTGACTAAACAGCATGTTAGGGCCATAATGATTAACTGCTTCCTTTAGGCCCTTAATAATTTTGATATCCAAAGCTTGATAATATCTGTACACATCATCATTCTGATCTTGCTGTTCCACAACTGGGAACACTAGCAGGCCGGAAGTGTCTTGTCCGCTCTCGAGAGCCTGACAGAATGCTCTCTCTAAAGGCGAATGTCCCACCTCCTGATAGCTGTCCTTCCTTCTGCCTGACAGCATCTTAAACTCCTTAGCTCATCACTTAATTCTTGTAGCTTAATTTCAAGTTCCAATTTACTTAAGTGCAACCCTCTTTGAGTCCTGTCTCTTATCCAGGAGGAAGCAGACTTTGCATAAGAACACCTCCTCTTTTCACTAGATTTAGCGAATCAGCTTTTTGTTGAAGTAATTTGAGCCTCCTCAGTTACCTTACTTGAGCCTGAGTCTACCAAGGAGCTATCTGTTTCTATAATCTCAGAACTAATCAAACTCAGTTTGCTTTCTGAAGGCTCTTCCTTCCACTTATTTCATTTTTTCTCCATAATATCCATGGCAAGCCCCCAAAGGCAGAGAAGTAATCCATCCACCTTATTATTTTTGGGAGCCTTTCTGATTTTTTTCCCAAGATTTTTCATTTAACTTGGTTAGTCCTTCCAGCCAAGGACAATGAGTTTCTATCTCTTCTGAAAGATTTGTCAATGCTTTCCTTTCTACCCTGACTCCCCTTGTTCTGAGTAGCATGTTTGCATTCTGAATGGCTACTTTTGAAACCTTCGACCCCATTTCTTACTGTCAAATCCCTAGGTGAATCACGCACTGAGTCAGTACTGATCCAACCTAG
The DNA here is from genome assembly GCA_019843815.1 of Montemys delectorum. Taxonomy (NCBI): domain Eukaryota; kingdom Metazoa; phylum Chordata; class Mammalia; order Rodentia; family Muridae; genus Montemys; species Montemys delectorum. Next base: position 35,610 of record JADRCD010223528.1, read on the forward strand.
ACCCCTTACCCTTCCCACACATGGAATTTACAATATGGCAAGTGCTGGCATCAATTACCTACCATGTGGAAGACGTACGACCCTTTCCTTCTTTTCTTTTATTATGCAGAGCTCTTTGACAGTGTGTCCTTTATCTATTTCCTCCATGTCTGATTCACATGCCCAGGTGCCATCTGAGTGAAACTGGCCCACAGTCTCACTCAGGTCTGTGGGTCTCTTCAGCAGAAAGTTAGACAACACCTGCAAAATGAAACAGTCGAGAACAAAGAGACAGAGATGCCAAGTAGAGTTCTATCAAGGCATCCATTTACTTGGGAGCATTTTGAGCTTATATAGGCAGGTAAGAAATGAAGCCCAAAACTCCAGAAATAAAATATATGAGTAACTTAAATACAGTCTCAGACATGAAGATGCAATGATCTCTGTAAACTCAGTTTTCAGGCAAGTGTGTTTACAACTCAGCATGTCCTCTGGCATAGGTGTTTCAGTGACTCAGCTTGGCTTCCAGGTTAATGGACTTCAAAGGCAGAACTGTCAGTGTAGCAGCCATTGTTTAGCCCCACAGGCATCTGCCTGCAGGCTCAGGGTGTGGAGCCTGTCACCTAGGCCATGGGGATTGGGGGGGTTTGGGGGTGGAGGTGGGGTGGGGGATGGGGGTAAGTGGGGAGGGAGGGAGGGAGAACAACAACAATAGTGGGAGATTTCAACACCCCACTCTCTGTAATGGACAGATCATGGAAACAGAAACTAAACAAGGACAAAGTGAGGCTAACAGAAGTTATGAAACAGATGGATTTAACAGGTATCTATAGAACTTTTTAGCCTAAAACAAAAGAATATACCTTCTTCTCAGCACCTCATGGTACCTTCTCCAAAACTGACCATAAACTGCTCACAAATCAAGCCTCAACAGATACAAGAAGATTGAAATAATTCCTTGCATCCTATCAGGTCACCATGGACTAAGGCTGCTCCTCAATAACAACATAAACATTAGAATGCCCACATACACGTGGAAGCTTAACAACACTCTACTCAATGATAACTTGGTCAAGGAAGAAATAAAGAAAGAAATTAAAGACTTTCTAGAGTTTAATGAAAATGAAGCTACAACATACCCAACCTTATGGGACACAATGAAAGCAGTCCTAAGAGGAAAACTCATAGCTTTAAGTGCCTCCAAAAAGAAACTGGAGAGAGCATACACCAGCAATTTGACAGCACACCTGAAAGCACTAGAACAAAAAGAAGCAAATTCACCCAAGAAGAGTCAAAGGCAGGAAATAATCAAACTCAGGGCTGAAATCAACCAAATAGAAACAAAAAGAACTATACAAAGAATCAACCAAACCAGGAGCTGGCTCTTTGAGAAAATCAACAAAATAGATAAACTCTTAGCCAGACTAACTACAGGGTACAGAGACAGTATCCTAATTAACAAGATCAGAAATGAAAAGGGAGACATAACAAGAGACACTGAGGAAATCCAAAAAATCATGAGATCCTACTACAAAAGCCTATACTCAACAAAAGTGGAAAACCTGGATGAAATGTACAATTTTCTAGACAGATACCAGGTACCAGAGTTAAATCAAGATTAGATCAATGATCTAAATAGTCCCATATCTGCTCATGCAATAGAAACAATCATTAATACTCTCCCAACCAACAAAAGCCCAGGACCAGATGGGTTTAGTGCAGAGTTTTATCAAACCTTCAAAGAAGACCTAATACCAATACTCATCAAACTATTCCACAAAATAGAAACTGAAGGCACTTTACTCAATTCTTTCTGTGAAGCCACAATTACACTTATACCTAAACCACACAAAGACCTAATGAATAAAGAAAACTTCAGACCAATTTCCCTTATGAATATCAATGCAAAATACTCAAAATTCTTGCAAACTGAATCAAAGAACACATCAAAATGATCATCCACCATGATCAAGTAGGCTTCATCCCAGGGATGCAGGGATGGTTCAATATACGGAAATCCATCAACGTAATTCACTACATAAACAAACTCAAAGAAAAAAACCATATGATCATCTCACTAGATGCTGAGAAAGCATTTGACAAAATCCAACATCCCTTCATGGAAAGATCAGGAATTCAAGGCCCATACTTAAACATAGTAAAAGCAATATACAGAGAACCAGTAGCCAACATCAAATTAAATGGAGAGAAACTTGAATCAATCCCACTAAAATCAGAAACTAGACAAGGCTGCCCATTCTCTCCCTACCTATTCAATATTGTACTTGAAGTCCTAGACAGAGCAACTAGACAACAAAAGGAGATCAAAGGGATACAAATTGGAAAGGAAGAAGTCAAATTATCAGTATTTGCAGATGATATGATAGTATACTTAAGTGACCCCAAAAATTCCAACAAAGAGCTCCTAAACCTGATAAACACCTTCAGCAAAGTAGTTGGGTACAAAATTAACTCAAGTCAATCACAGGCTTTCCTCTACACAAAGGAAAAAATGGCAGAGAAAGAAATTAGGGAAACAACACCCCTCACAATAGCTACAAATAATATAAAATACCTTGGTGTAACACTAACTAAGCAAGTAAAAGATCTGTTTGACAAGAACTTTAAGTCTCTGAAGAAGGAAATTGAAGAAGATCTCAGAAGATGGAAAGATCTCCAATGCTCATGGATTGGCAGGATTAATATAGTAAAAATGGCCATCTTACTGAAGGCAATCTACAGATTCAATGCAATCCCCATCAAAATTCCAACTCAATTCTTCACAGACTTAGAAATAGAAATTTGCAAATTCATCTGGAACAACAAAAAACCCAGGATAGCCAAAACTATTCTCAACAATAAAGGAATTTCTGGTGGAATCACAATCCTGGACCTTAAGCTGTACTACAGAGCAATTGTGATAAAAACTGCATGGTATTGGTACAGTGACAGGATCAATGGAACAGAATTGAAAACCCAGAAATGAACCCACATACCTATGGTCACTTTATCTTTGACAAAGGAGCTAAAACCATCCAATGGAAAAAAGACAGCATTTTCAACAGATGGTGCTGGCTCAACTGGCGGTCAACATGTAGAAAAATGCAAATAGATCCATTCCTTTCTCCTTGTACAAAGCTCAAGTCCAAGGGGATCAGGGACCTCCACATCAAACCAGATACACTCAAACTAATAGAAAAGTAAGTGGGGAAGAACCTGGAGCAAATAGGTACAGGGGAAATTTTCCTGAAGAGGACTCCAATAGCTTATGCTCTAAGATCAAGAATTGACAAATGGGACCTCATAAAGCTGTAAAGCTTCTGTAAGGGAAAAGACACTGTCAAAGGACAAAATAGCAACCAACAGATTGGAAAAAGATCTTTACCAATCCTATATCTGATACAGGGCTAATATCCAATATATACAAAGAACTCAAGAAGTTAGAATCTAGAGATCCAAATAACTGTATTAAAAAATGGAGTACAGAGCTAAACAAAGAATTTTCAAGTGATGAATATTGAATGGCTAGATGCACCTAAAGAAATGTTCTACAATCTTAGTCATCAGGGAAATGCAAATTAAACAACCTTGAGATTCCATCTCATACCAGTCAGATTGGCTAAGTTAAAAAAACTCAGCAGGCAACAGCAGATGCTGGAGAGGTTGTGGAGAAAGAGGAACCTTCCTTCATTGCTGGTGGGATTGCAAGCTGGTACGACCACTCTGGAAATCAGTTTGGAGGTTCCTCCGGAAATTGGACATAGTTCTACCAGAGGACCCAGCTATACCACTCTTGGGCATATACACAGAAGTTGTTCCACCATGAAATAAGGACACATGCTCCACCATGTTCATAGCAGCCTTATTTATAATAGCCAGAAACTGGAAACAACCCAGATGTCCCTCAACAGAGGAATGGATATTGAAGTTGTGGTACATCTACACAATGGAGTACTACTCAGCTATTAAAAACAATGAATTTATGAAATTCTTAGGGAAATGGATGGATCTGGTGAATATCATCCTGAGTGATGTAACCCAATCATAGAAGAGCACACAAGGTATGCACTCTCTGATAAGTGGTTATTAGCCCAGAAGTTCGGAATACAGGAAGAACAGCCCACAAACCACAGGAATCTCAAGAAGAAGGAAGACCAAAATGTGGACACTTCATTACTTCTTAAAAGGGGGAACAAAATTCCCACTGAAGGAGTTGCAGAGACTAACTATGGAACAGAGACTGAAGGAAGGACAAACCAGCCTGATATAGCTACCTCCTGAGAGGCTCTGACAATACCTGACTAATACAGATGTAGAGGCTCACAGCCATCCATTGAACTGAGTACAGGGTCTCCAATAAAGGAGTTAGAGAAATGACCTACAGAGCTGAAGGGTTTGCAGCCCCTTAGGACAAACAACAATATGAATTAACTAGTACCCTCAGACCTCCCAGGGACTCAAACACCAACCAAGGGCTAGACATGGTGGGACTGATTGTTCTGGCAGCATGTGTATAGTAGAGGATTGCAAAATCGGTCATCAATGGGAGGAGAGGCCCTTGGCCTTGTGAGGATTCTGTGCCCCATGTAGGGGAATGCCAGGGAACAGTAAGTGGGAGAGCGTAGGGTGGCAAGCAGGGCGAGGGAGATGCAACAGGGATTTGTTCTTGTTGTTTTTTCGGGGTTTTTTTTTTTGGTCTGTTTTTTTCGGGTTTTTTTGGGGGATGGGGTGGGAGGAAAAACTGGAAAAGGAGAAATCATATGACATGTAAATAAAGAAAATATCTAATAAAAAAAGAAAAGAAATACCTAGCAAATATGTATCAAATTAATTAAGAAATATAGAATCCATGGACTCTCATATGAATTCCTAGGAAATTACAATGAAATATATTTATATTAAACATATATTACAACATAAAAGTAATCAGAACTTTTTACCTAAGTAGAAATTCTGATGTTTGCTTGATAAAGATGCCAAGTAAATGTCACAGCATATTATACCTCATCACCCTATAAACAACTCATATCCCAGATTGATATGCATAAAATAGTAAAGCTATTTCTGCCATGCCATCACTAATAAACACTTATTGATGTAAATATATCAGAATCAGATTTTCTATATTTATATGTCATTAATTTCTCTAAAAGGGAAATATGAACACTGAACATTTTGGCCAATGATCTTTGACATAAAATGTAAAAGTGTTTATGAGAAGAAAACAAACAAACAAACAATCAGATAGGTAGATAGATAGGTAGATAGATAGACAATAATTTATGATATATATATATATATGTATGATATTGCTAGCTTTATATCAACTTGACACAAACTAGAGCTATTAAGGAAGAGGATTCTTATATTATGAAAATGCCTCTATTCCACTAGATTAGCCTCTGAGCAAGCCTATGAGGAATTATTTGATTGATGATTGATGTGGAAGGAAGAAGCTCAGTATGTGTGGTGTCAACCCTAGTAGTACTATACGCTCTAAGAAGATGGGTTGAACAGATTATGAAGAACAAACCACTAAAGCATCATTACATTATTAACTCTCCATCAGTTCCTTCTTTGGTTCCTGCACTGACTTCCTTAGGTGGTGAACTGTTATATGTTTATGGTAAAATAAAATAAACCTTTCCTCCCATATTGCTTTTGGTGATGATGCTTTATCACAGTATCCCTAAGACATTTTCAGTAGTAAAATAGTTAACATATTTATTCATTTTATCCAAATCACTAGTTTTACATGATACATTTTCACAGTAGTTCAAGTGAAAATATTTCTTTTGATTTTCTGCTTAATAATCTCCTAACTCTTCATTTCTTTATTCTTTTATTCCTATATTTTATTGTATTTTTATTACATAATTTTCATTACTGTATGTTTTCATATACCAGCAAATGCTGCTGCTGTCTGACTCTGAGTTCACTAAGTACTCAATCATGACCTTAAACTGATCCTCTGCTTACACCTCCTATGTGCTGGAATAATAACTATGCACCATAATGTCTAGTATATGTGATGCTGGGGACAGAAGCCAGGGTTTTTTATAAGTAACACAAGCATTCTTCCAACTGATCTGTATCCTCAAATCTGTCCCAGGATTGGTTCTGTAGCGTTAATATTATTAACACCATTAATGCAATGGCTAGAAACCATACAAATACACTTTATTAGCTGTGAGAAGGCCAGGAGAATGAAATACATAGTTGGGTTACTTTGTGAGGTTCATTTTTGCTTCTGGTGTTGGGAGACACAGTGACATTTATTGACATGTAACTTCTTTGCTAGAGTTCTTGTTGATTTCACTAAGTAACCTACAATCCTTTTATGGTTTCTACAGTCTTTTTTTCTTATAAGTGCAAAAGAGTTCTAACTCCCCATCTCATCCAAACCCAATTTGCTTAACATGCAGAGAATTTGAAATTAATTCTATACAGAAAATATGGTTAAGCATAAATTTGGGACGACTAACTGATATAACACCAATGAATTGGGGAGAGAGTCAAGATCTACTGAGATCTTTATTCTTAAATGATTAGCATTATATTGTTGTAAAAAGAAAGAAACAAAGAAACAAAGAAAGGAAAACTTATTCTATTTGGAATAGTCAGAAAAATATCAAACAAAATAAAGCATCTAACTTTATAGTGACATACTGTTTGTTTACATGCATGCATATGCACATATGCATGCACATTCACGCACCTGAGGTTATAAATACTATAGAAGTAATTTTTGTTGAGTTCTACAAAAAGTTTGAGACAATATTGAAATTGCTCACAATTTCCCTTTATAGCCTTTTGATTTAAGAACCTTATCAATTGTCCTTAAAAAGCATTCAACAGTCCAAACTCTACCCCATCACCTAAGCTCCATATTCTGCCTCATAACCTTTCTAGAAGGTTTCAGCTTTACTGGAGGACGTGCAGTACTATGTAGGTACCTAGAACCCCATTGATCACATATGTACTTGGATACTTAGATGTAATTTTGGCACCTAAATGGAACCTTAAAGGTAATTTTGATACCCAAAGCACCAGTGGTCAGATAAGAGCACACAATATAGGGGAATGCCAGGGTCAGTAAACAGGAGGAGGTAGGGTGGTGAGCAGGGGGAGAGGGGAGGGAACAGGGGTTTGTTTTAGTTTTTGTTTTGTTATTTTATTTTATTTCATTTTGGAGGGGAACCTGGGAAAGGAGATATTATAAATAAGGCAGCATGTATATAGTAGAGGATTGTAAATTTGATCATCAGTAGGAGGAATGGACCTCGGCCTTGTGAAGGTTTTGTGCCCCAGTGTAGGGGAATGCCAGGGCCAATAAGTGGGAGAGGGTGGGGTGGCAGACATGGGGAGGGGGGAGGCAACGGGTTTGTTCTTGTTGTTTTTGTTTGTTTGTTTGTTTTTTGGAGGGTAAACGGGGCAAAGAAAAATTTACATGTAAATAAAGAAAATAATAAAAAAATTTTGAAAAAAAATTCAAAAAAAAGAAAACATCTAATAAAAAAAAGAACACACACACACACACACACACACACACACAAACACACTAGAGCAGTGACATCCTACTGGACATGGCAACTCACAGATCACCAGAATTCCAGCCTACTCAAGATAGAAAACAAGAGTAAAAAAAAGAAACCAAGGGGGGAGAGGGAGACAGAAAGTATATAAAAAAAACCCTATATAACAAATATAGTCAAAAATCTCCAAATAAATTATAATAATTCCAAACCCAGATGACTAGAAGCTAGTATAAAAACACAAGCAACAACAGACAGGGTGATATGGTACTATCAGAGCATAGTAAGCCCTAGATAGTCCAACACAGCTGAAAAAAAATTACCCTGAATCCAATCATATAAAGATGACAGAAGCTTTGGAGAAGAAACAAGAAATTCCCTTTAAAAACTCCAGGATAATATAAACAAACCAGTGAAGGAAATAAATAAAACTGTTCAAGTCCTGAAAATAGAAATATATACAATAAATAAAATACAAATTGAGGAAATCCTGAGAATGAAAACTTAGGGAAATAAAAAGTAATTACATATATGAGCATCATCAACATTACAAGAGAT
>JADRCD010223529.1:0-10876 GCA_019843815.1 Montemys delectorum
AGTACTACTCAGCTATTAAAAACAATGAATTTATGAAATTCTTAGGGAAATGGGTGGATCTGGAGAGTATCATCCTGAGTGAGGTAACCCAATCACAAAAGAACACACATGGTATGCACTCTCTGATAAGTGCTTATTGGCCCAGAAGTTTGGAATACAGGAAGAACAACCCACAAACCACAAGAAACTCTAGAAGGAAGACAAAAGGTGTACATTTCATTCCTTCTTAAAAGGGGGAACCAAATACCCACAGAAGGAGTTGCAGAGATTAACTATGGAGCAGAGACTGACGGAAGGACAAGCCAGCCTAATATAGCTATCTCCTGAGAAGCTGACAGTACCTAACACAGATGTTGAGGCTCACAACCATCCATTGAACTGAGTACAGGGTCTCCAATGAAGGAGTTAGAGAAAGGACCAAAGGAGCTGAAGGGTGTCCAGCCCCTTAGGACGAACAACAATATGAACTAACTAGTACCCTCAGAGCTCCCAGGGTCTCAACCACCAACCAAGGACTATACATGGTGAGACTGATTACTCTAGCAGCATGTGTATAGTAGAGGTTTGCAAAGTTGATCATCAATGGGAGGAGAGGCCCTTGGCCTTGTGAAGCTTCTGTGCCCCAGTGTAGGGGAATGCCAGGGCCAATAAGTGGGAGAGGGTGGGGTGGCAAGCATGGGGAGGGGGAGGCAACAGGGGTTTGTTCTTGTTCTGTTTGTTTGTTTGTTTGTTTGTTTGTTTTTTGGAGGGAAAACTGGGAAAGGAGAAATCATATGACATGTAAATAAAGAAAATATCTAATAAAAAACAACAAAACAAAACAAAATATTGTAAAGGTTCAAGCTCGGATTGCACTTGTAAGAATAAATACTGTCTTATTACTACTATTGTAAAAAAAAATTAAGTCTCTGTGGATTTATGTCTGGGTCTTCAATTCAATTCTATTAAACAACATAACTGTTTTTATGCCAATATCATACAGGTTTTATCACTATAACTCTGTAATACAACTTGAAATTAGAAACGGTAAGACTTCCAGTTTTGCAGTGCCCAATTCAGATACTCAGTTGATCCCAAATTGGATACTGCTACACTCCAGCAATTCTTTTATTGTTCAGAATTGTTGCAGTAGATATTCTGAATGTTTTGTGTTTCCATATGAGATTACGAATTGCCTTTTCAAGATCTGTGAAGAGCTGTGTTGGAATTTTGGTGGGGATTGCATTGAATCTGTAGATTGCTTTTGGTAAGAGGGCTGCTTTTACTACATTGATTCCCAAAGAGTGTAAACTAACAAAGTGTACAAATGTCACTCTTGCCTGGGTTTGTCTCATCTAGTCCAAAAGTTTCAAGGCCCAAACTAGACCTAAAAGTATGGGAAAGGTGAGAGAAGGCAGTATCTGGGGCACTCTCCTAGCTGGGTTAGTGTACACCATCAAGATATTATCTAGACTTGGAAGTGTTAATGGAAGGGAGACTGGATTACTTGCTAGGAAGCTAGACCTAGGAGTGGAGACTGAACAGGTAGGCTGATGGTGGGATCACTCACCAGTCTGGGATACTGTGCAGGATGAGAGAACAGAACTATACCGGGAAGTGTGAGGATAGCACAAACAGGCTGGGATCTGGGAAACTTACCTGACCAGCATGGTAGAAAAGCTCCAAGACTTCAGCTAGCCTTCATAGGGTTTAGAGGGCATATATAGTTTTCTTCAGGTAGTATTTTGCTATTGGCTCAGGTCTGTCTAAATTCAGTATGTAGCCCAGCCTGGTCTTAAACTCAAACCTCTTATCTTAGCTCCTAGGTGCCAGGACTACAGATTTAAGCCACTATGTTCAGCTCCCAGACGTGCCCTTCTTAAATATAACTATAATGGTTATATTTATAACTACTATGAACCATGAATAATTTTTTCTGAAAAAAAGAAACCTTTACAACTAAATTATTTTTAAATTATCCATACTCCAAATGAGAGTTGGTCCTGTGTTTACTTCTGAGCATAGTGATATGACAATATAAAACATGAAGTTAGACAAAAACATCTGCTAACTTAAAATGTTTAATGTTCGAATTATGTTGTTTCAAATGACTTGTATTAAAAATTGAGTTTGATCCCAGAGCCAGAATCCCCTCATTGTATTATAAGCTCACTCATTATCCTAACTAAAGTAAAATGTACATCATCAAGAACATGCCTATTAAGCCTGCTTCATCAAATATCTGTAACTACAGCATATTTTTCAGTACTATACGAAATGAGGTAAAAATAAACACTGACCGGGTGTAAGCTCTGTACTCAATAAATGCAAACAAAGATTTATTTTTTGAGGCTCAACATTGTGATACTTTTGATTACAATTTTACTAATCTTTTTTACATTTTTCAGATGAAAGCACTGGGTAGACATGGACAGGACAAAACTCTTCACAACAAGATATAACCATGCCATAAGCCCAAAATCCTTTCTGTCCATATTTGCAGAGGTGTTCCTTATCAGTGTTCAGCTAGTGGCTATGTGCCCTTTATAAGCAGTGTCCCCTTGGGAAAGTAAATTCTCAATGCCCCATATTTCTCATGTGTAAAATGGAAATTAAAATGCCTGTGAGTCCCCAGGCACATATATAGCAGAGGACTGCATGGTCTTGCCTCAATGGGAGATGATGCACCTAATCCTCAAGAGACTTGAGGCCCCAGGGAAGGGGGATGTCTGGTGAAGGGCACAAGCTCTCAGAGGCAAGGGATAGGGAGAAAGGGATGAGGAACTATAGAAGGGGAAACAGGAGAAGGGTAACAGCTGGAATGTAAATAAAATAATTTTTAAAAATCTCTGTTTCAGGAAGGTATAAGGAAACATCAAATCATAAGGTACAAAGATGTTAATGTATCTCAACACATTAACATATCCCTTTCATGGTATTCATAAGTGTCAGGGCACTCTCTATGCATTATTCCTTTTAATCCATTAACAATCCTGAACAGTGTATATTTTGGTCATAATCTTCTAGCACAAGATGACTTTAAGCCAGAGCTCTAATTATCTTATAGTACAACTTTAGCAGATAAACAATAACTGATCACTGTATATTGCTAACCAACTAACTATTGGTTAGTTGCAACACTGCAACATTAGTTGTAGCATTGCAACAAACTAACCAATGAACATTCAACAAGGGAAATCAACCTCATGTCCTGAGATATCCATAGTATGCTATAAGCTAATTTCTCAAATTAGAAAGGAACATCAACAAGAGAACAAAGAGAAGAGTCACTCAAGGGATTTTCTATGTTCTGTCATGCAAACAAATGGTGGTCAGTATAGCCCTGCAGCACTCATAATTACTCCCTGACTTTGTAGCTAAGTGTCTTGTTTGCCAAATTATCAAGCTCAGATTTCTCATTGTAAACAGAAGTTTATATAGAAGTAAAGCAGAATCATTCTTTTGCTTACTAATAACATTGATAAATAATCTATGTTTGAGTAGTATGGTAATTTACTAAGATATAAGTTAGGTTTTTTGTTTTTGTTTTTGTTTTTGTCTCACTGCTGTTTAATAACTGAGAAGACTGAAGCACGTTTAGTGGCTTACAGTTCCTATTCCACCTCCTTACATTACACTCTTCCTTTTGAGAAAACAATCAAACCTTCTGCATTCTGTTACCACATTGTACTCCTGCTTCCAGGACCAATGCAGAAGTGACTGCAAGGGGATGTCCTTTCTTTACTATGCTTTTCCAAAAACCTAGTGTTACATCATTAAAAAGAAATCACTGTGCCGGGCAGTGGTGACGTATGCCTTAAATCCCAGCACTTGGGAGGCAGGGGCAAGTGGATTTCTGAGTTCAAGGCCAGCCTGGTCTACAGAGTGAGTTCCAGGACAGCCTGGTCTACAAAGTGAGTTCCAGAACAACCAGGGCTACACAGAGAAACCCTGTATTAAGAAAAAAAAGAGAAAGAAAGAACAAAGGAAAGAAAGAAAGAAAGAAAGGAAGGAAGGGAGAGAGAGAGAGAGAGAGAGAGAGGGGGGGGGGGAGAGAGAGAGAGAGAAGGAAGGAAGGAAGGAAGGAAGGAAGGAAGGAAGGAAGGAAGGAAGGAAAGAAAGAAACCACTTGGTTGGTGTGGCAGCAGAGGACAAAGGTGAGAAAAGCTGCAGCATATGCAGTAAATGGAAAATAAGCTTAAAGAAGGTCTGGCTGTGACCTACAACTGAACACACACACTAGCTGTACTTGTGCAGACCTCCAAAAAACAGGCCAAGTTTCAGTGGCATGTTTAAGCTGAATGGCTGCATAAGACTCCAATTAAAGCACAGAAACCCACTATGTCCTGGAAGTCCCCAACCTGGGTGGCACAACAACTTCTCCATCACCAGACACCAAAATCCCAAAGGATTGGTTAGGAGGATTGAATTACCTATGCTAGGGTGCTCAATTAAGGAACTCAAGCAAAGTTATTTAATTTATGTATTTATTTGTTTCTTTGTTTTCTGCAGATGCTAAAAGGTATCTTAAAATTTATAATAGTTTTTATCACAAAAATTTCCCACCCAAAATTACAGCATAATTGATATACAAGAAGGCACTCATTTGGACCTAATGACCACAGATACCAGTAAATATTTTGCTCTGAGCACCAATCATAGGAACTTGGTCCTATAGGAGGAATCCCTACTATAATTGAGATTAAATGCCCCTGAAAACTGGGGAACAGGGAACAGAGGCTCAGAGTTGGTTTTAGGATGGTTTAAAATAAGTATGTAATCACACATTGCTTACACACTCAAGCTAATTGAGAATACTAATGCCTCTATTGCTCTCTTAGTTCAGAAGTGTAGTGCTGGGGCTTTGGGCTGTTGATCAGTCTACCCAATTCTCTTTGCACTCCCAAAAATGCAGTAGAATGTTCTATGGAATTGGCTCTGAAGTTGGCTTTCTAGATTACATCAGTGACCCAATGCAATGAAGATGAAACTAAGCCTTTATCCTCTCCCCCAAAGAATACTCAGTTATTTCTTTATTTCTACTTGTTCATGAGAATGGAATCTGCAGTCTAATTTCTTAAGTATTATTAATTAAGTTATTTATAATAAATAAAATATTCTTAAACATAAGCATTTGCATATGCAACCATGTAACAAAAGTATGTTGTCACAGAAATATTGACAAGAAAACGTCCTCAATGCTATATAAAGTGTTGACTATTGTTTTCAAGAGAAATGTCTATGTATCCCCTTATCAGTTAAGTGAACATGCACTTTTGAGAGATGGGATTAGAAAGGTTTGAAGCATTGAAGCACTTTCAAGTTTACTGTAAAACTAGATTCCAGAAAAGGAATCAAACATCATGCATGTATCATCTTTCTCTAAGAGTAAAAAGAAAACTTTCTTGAGAGACAAAGTCTTGCACAGGACTAACTTCAAATACACTATAGCATCAAAATCTTTCTGTTGAAGCTTTCCAAATGCTGGAATGACAAGCATATACCATTGGGATGCCATTAATGTCTATATTTCTTTGCTTTTAATTATGGGAGATGCAATGCAAGAAGGTCAGATTTGTTGCCTAAGAATAATTGCTAAAAATTGTGTCAAAATATATTAGTTAGGAAACGAAATATCACTCCTTAAAGAGTACTGACCTTGAAAAGCAGCCATTCACAGAGCATTTAACTATGTAATCAGGCTCTCCACTATAGCTATTCATTTCATTTAAATCTTACTGTTATCATAAGAGATTAATACACTTTTCTCCATTTTAGGGTTAAAGATGCTAAGGGTGCTGCCATGCACTTGTTTACACAAGACACAACCAAAAATCATGACAGAAATTCAACCAATACTGCCCATGCTATGAAGTGACAAACTCCAAATCTAGTGAACTGTAACAATGCATGCTGTTTCTCTCATCAACTCTCATGCACTGAAAAGAATATACATCCCAATGTTAATAGGGATTATTCCTGGTGATGCATAAACAGAACCCAGGTGTGTGCAATAAACACATCTCAGCAGCAAAGATAAACATTATCTCAGATACAGAGTTGGAAAAGGTTTTCCAAGCAAACAGACCTAAGAAACAAGCTGCACTCACCATTCTAATATCTAATAAAATAGACTTTAAACCAAAAGTAATCAAAAGAGATGGAGAAGGACACTGCAGACTCATCAAAGGAAAAATACACCAAGAGGACTTCTCAATTCTGAACATCTATGCCCCAAATGCAAGAGCAATCACATTTGTAAAAGAAACAACTAAAGCTTAAATCATACATCAAGCCCCACACAATAACAGAGGAAAACTTCCACACCCTATTCTCACCAATGGACAAGACTTCGAGACAGAAACTAAACAAATAATGAAACTAATAGAGGTTAGTCAAATGGACCTGACAAATGTCTATAGAACATTTCAACCAAACACAAGCATTTCATTGAATCTTCTTCAAAATTGACCTTATAATTGGTCACAAAGCAAGGCTCAACAGATACAAGAATATTGAAATAACCCCATAAATCTTATCAGATCACCATGGATTAAAGGTGGATTTCTGCAGCAGAAGTCCTACATACTCATAGAAACTGAATAACTCTATTCAATGATCACTGGGTCAGGGAAGAAATACAGAAAGAAATTGAATACTTTCTAGAATTAAACAAAAATGAGAACATATCATATTCAAATGTATGAGACACTATGAAACAGTGTTAAGTGGAAATTTCATAGTACTAAGTTTCTCATAAAGAAACTGGAGAGTTCTCACACTGAAGAATTAAAGTACAGCTGTAGGCCCTAGGGCAGAAAAAACAAACACAGGCAAGAGGAATAGATGGCATCAAATAATCATACTCAGAGCTAAAGTCAGTCAATTAGAAACAACAATAAAAATACAAAGAATCAACAAAACCAAGAACTGGTTCTTTGAAAATCAGTAAGGTAGACAAACCTTTAGCCAAACTAACTAAAAGGCAGAGAGATAGGACACAAATTAACAAAATCAGAAATGGGAGACACAACAACAGACACTGAGGAAATTCAAAGAATCATTATGTCTTACTTCAAAAGCCTGGACTCCACAAAAATGGAAAATCTAAATGAAATGGATGATTTTCTAAACAGTTACCCCTTACCAAAGTTAAATTGAGATCAGGTAAACTAACTACCTGAATAGTCCTATAACTTCTAAGGAAACAGAAGCAGTCATTAAAAGTCTCCCAACCTTAAAAAGCCCAGACCAGACGGTTTTAGTGCAGAATTCTACCAGACTTTCAAAGAAGAGCTAATTCCAATAGTCCTCAACTATTCCACAAATAAAAACAGAAAGAACGTTGCCAAACTCATTCTATGAAGCCACAATCACCCTAATACCTAAACCAAACAAAGATTCATCAAAGAAAGGGAATTTCAGACCAATTTCCCCTAGGAACACTGATGCAAAAATACTCAATAAAATACTCACAAACTGAATATAGAAACGCATCAAAGACATCGACCACCATGACCAAGTAGGCTTCATCCCAATGATGCAGCCATGGCTCAATATAAGGAAGTCCATCAACATTAACCACATTATCATCTTATTAGATGCTAAAAAAGCTAACACTCTTTCATTAAAAGTCTTGGAGAGATCAGGGAGGATGCATACCTAAACACAAAAAAAAGGCAATATACTACAAGCCAATAGCTACCACCAAATTAAATGGAGAGAAATTTGAAGCAACTCCTCTAAAATCTGGGACAAGACAAGGTTGTCCACTCTCTCCCTATCTCTTCAATATAGTATTTGATGTTCTAGCTAAGGTAATAAGACAACTGAAGTAGATCAAGGGAATACAAATTGGAAAAGAAGTCAAAGTATCACTATTCATAGATGATATGATAGTATACCCTGAAACTTCTACCAGAGAGCTCCTTCAGCTGATACACACCTTCAGCAAAGCGAATGGATACAAAATTAACTCAAAGAAATCACTAGCCCTCCTTTACACAAGCAGTAAATGGGCTGAGAAAGAAGTTAGGGGATAGAGTAGGGAATGATACCTAGATGGAGGCTCTCCCTTCTCCAAGGAGAAGGGGAGAGAGGAAAGGGAGGTTCTGTATGAGGAGGTACTGGAAGGAGAGGTGGAGCTGATATGGGGATGTAAAGTGAGTAAATAAGCAAACATTAAACAAATAAAAGACCTAGTTTCTATTTCCTTTAAGAGTCATGCTCATTGATGAGAATCCTGGGTTCATTTTCATTTAATTCTCATTACAGGTGCTTCCATTACTTATTTAAAATGTCTTCCTTGCCTGATTACAAGACCCTTGAGAACAAGAACAACGTTTATCTTCACTTGCTGCTTGGTCTCAGCACTGAGTCCACATGCTAACACCTAAAACATTGTTGCAAGTATAACTGGTAGACCCAGAAGACTGTGAGTGATCAGTTCCCATTCCAAGTCCCTTAGCCGCCATCCTGCCCTTCACGCTTTAGTGGAAGTCCTTGCTGATCTCCTCATGGTCTTTCCATTACTCACCTTTGAAACTTCCATAGTAAGTAGCCCAGGGAGGGCCTCGGATGCTATAAGGTGCTTCATAAATATGTGAAGGAATCAATGAATAAAAAGATATTTTCAGCTTTGATCTAATGTCTTACATTTGAACCTGGCATCATAGAGATTGCATTAATAATAAAACCTAAGCCTTCTTTCAGTTTTTCTCACAAGGTAGACAAGCTAGCTAAAAATCTTAAGAAAATTCTTTAAGCTGTATAAGGTCTAGTTTCCTCACTCAAAATGGGAGATGAGACAACAAAGATTTCCTTGAATATATTAACATGTAGTTCCATGCAGAAGGTAAAGGAAACACAATTCCCATGCACCTTGCCTAGATGTTCTGGTCATCTTTCAGACACTTCCATCAGGACATTTCCCTGAGTAAGGTTCTATCAATACTTTTACAACACCATAAATCTTCACTCCAAACAATTTATCATGTTTTTAATTTCTATTTTTTGTAACCATGTAACTTTCTTGTAAATTTAACTAAAAGAAATAAATGAATGTAATCTGCCTTGAATATGAGACTTTACAATACAGACATTCTTGTTAGTCCCTATATAACTGCATCTCATGTCACAGCATTTAAATAGTTGACAAAGATGAAGTTCATTTGATTTCACAAGTTCAAAGAGTTAATGTGACTTCCAAAGCACATTTAAACAGCTATCTAATCAGTGTTTGCATTCAAAGAATATAGACCCTTATAAAGTTATTCTTAAAAGTGGAATTTAAGTTAAATTTGATCTATGTAAAATTTTAGCTCTTTGCCCTTTAATAGGGATTCATTTGTTTAAGCAGGTATTATGGTTGTTCCTAACTTGCTTCTAACATTTGAAACCCACCCGATGCAGCTACATCATGGGTGCCTACTGTTTTTTATCTTTCCTTGAATACTGGTTTTCTTCCTTTATGAGACTGCTGTACCTGTGCTTGGCTGGTATTCTAAAGGACTGATTACACTGATTGATGAAATTGAATTTGCCATGTTTTCCCTAAATCATACACATTTAAGGTAATCCTTGTTTCTCTAAATAATCCTCATTTCTCTAAATACAATCTGCCCTATGCCTCCTGTTTCCCATCTCAGCAAATGGAACTAATGACATCTACCTTGAAGGCTAAAGTAAAATGTGAGGAATTCTGATTTACACCTCCACCATTCCCACCCTCCCTAACAAGTGCTGAGCAGGGCATGTAATCTCCAACCTCTTCATGGCTACTGAGTGTCTTTGCTTCTCCTCCTCC
The DNA here is from genome assembly GCA_019843815.1 of Montemys delectorum. Classification (NCBI taxonomy): domain Eukaryota; kingdom Metazoa; phylum Chordata; class Mammalia; order Rodentia; family Muridae; genus Montemys; species Montemys delectorum. Next base: position 9,785 of record JADRCD010223529.1, read on the forward strand.
TTCAGGATCAGCAACACTTCATCTCAAGTGAGTGCACAGAACCTCCTAAGTGTCCTTCCCCACTATCTTTCCTTGTACCACATTATAGCCATTTCATTTCTACATAACATATTGTTTGTAAACCTAAAACTTTTAAGAGAGGAGTGAGGGAGCACAGTTGGAGCCCACATAAGAAAGGCAGCAGAGTGGCATAGGCTTGTAATCCTAACAATGGGGAGTCAGAATGGAGGATCCCTGGAGCTCATTCAGCAACTAGCTTAGCCAATGCTAGCTGCTAGCTTAGTTGCACCCAAAACCCAGTGAGAGACCTTGTCTGGAAAAAAATGAATAGCAGCTAGGAATGACACCGGACCTTGATCTGTGTGTGTGTGCCCCTGCACACATGCACGCACATGGGCACACATATACACACACACACACACACACACGAGAGAGAGAGACAGAGATAGAGACACAGAGAGGAAGACAGATAGACAGTCAGAGACACATATTCCCTTAGGATCATATTTGTATTGCATGTAGTATATGACAAAGGCCCTTGAGAGCCTCATCAGTTACTAGAATAGCCCCCCCTCATTGTGGGTTAGAAAGGTGTTCCCCAAGGCCGAAGGGCAGGCGTTGGGCTATGAGAAGCCGCAGGACCCTGCTCCAGGGGTGAGGAAGGGCAGTCTGAGGTCCCCCAAGGAACTGCTGGAATTGGCTCAGGGTCCCCAGGCCTGCAGAGGCCGAGGGTGACAAGTTCTTAGACTCTTGGGCACAGAAGATGCCTTTGAATGCCTGCAGAAGAGCTGAGAATCGAATGGGAGACCACGGGGCTGGCTCTAGCTGGTAGCCAGGGAAAAAAGGATGACTTCAGGGAGGAAGTATCTTTGGCTAGCTTGGGCAGGTGGCTTGGTTTGGTGGAAGCGCAGAGAGGAAGCGCAGTGGGAGATTAGATGCACAGCTCTTTAGATGAAGACCTGTTCCACTGCTCCAGCATGGTGGATCCCCATGAGAAGAGACAGTTCATGGTTTTAAGGTGTTTATTGTAGAAAGGCAGAAGGCAGGGGAGAGAGAGAGAGAGAGAGAGAGAGAGAGAGAGAGAGAGAGAGA
>JADRCD010223529.1:11276-22158 GCA_019843815.1 Montemys delectorum
GAGAGAGAGAGAGAGAGAGAGAGAGAGAGAGAGAGAGAGGCAAGAAGGAATAAAAGTAAGAGAGGGAGGAAGGGGCAAACAGCCTCTTTCGTAGTGGGCCTGCCTACCTGGCTGTTGCCAGGTAATTGTGGGAGTAGAGTCCAAACAGAATACCAGGGACTTGGGGCATTGCCCTATGTGACTGATGTCCACAAAATTATGGACCCGGGGCCTCGTGTCAGGAGCCTAGTGTCTGGGAACATGGCAAACAGGCCTTCTGTCCCTTGCAGAGTTATCTTCTGGGTCTCCAGGGTTTAAGCCTTTCATGGCCCCACCCTTCATGTTGCTCCCAGTGCTCACACTTTACTGACCTTCAGGTTTTAATTCATCTAGAAATTTTTCTCAAGTCTTCCAGAGTCAGAAGAGGTCCCCCGGCCTACATACCTGTATCATAACACACTTACTGTTAATGCATCAGTCACTAGCTAATTTTCTCCCAACTTAATGTAAGCTGATGCAAAATGCATAGCTGATTCTTCCTCATTGATTCTGTGCTTGCTGAGGACAGGTTCTCAGAACTTGTGAAAATTAAAAAATAATGGATAATTAAAAGAAGGAATGGCATTTAAATGTTTTTTTTCTCCAAAATATCAATGAAAATTTCACGACTACTTTTCAAGCAGAGTTAGACTACAATAAAACAGTGGCTCTAAAAATCTTGCACACACATGCAGAGCAGACACACAGGCTGCCCTGTGACTAGTAAAGAGCACATGTGTAAGTAGTTACCATTAGCTCTGTCCATAATGAGATTGTATTATGCAGTGACAACAGTCACCTAGTCATCTTAAATTAAGAAATGTTACGGTAAAGAGTGTCACTTAATGTAAATAATAGCTACCATCACCATTCTTTACACTTTGTGCTAAGCATGTGCTGTCTCATTCAAATCCCACAGCCAAGCTCTGATGTAGATAAGGTGAGAACTTCTCAGAGAAAGAAACCCAGGCTCAGCATGGGAGATCAGCACCTGTCTAAGGTGGTGATGTTAGTTAGTGAGCCCTCTTAATACAGCCTCCCCCTGAGTGGCTGCATTTCTACTGTTGTCCCACCAAAGGAAGAAATGTAACAGGGAGTTTATGGAGCCATTACCACCTCTAGTATAGTCTTACTCTAGTATACAAGAGAACACATATTACAGCTGCTACACAGAAATGCCTCTAAGAAACACAGCTCCACACCACAGGCGATAGAAAAGCATATTGAAGCCTTTGAATTTAACCTAGGAATGTGCAAAATAGGCCTATAAGTAACTCAGTAGGCCCCATAATTACTGCTATCATAAAGATGAGCAAGAAATGTGAAAGTACACATCATCCTGAATATATTTAAATAGTACACATATTGATCAGTTAAAATATCCTAACACAAAATTGACTGTTGGAAAAGTTCCATTGCAAGTTGTTTCTGTAGCTTAAAGTTCTTTCCTTGGTGAAAATTCTATCATTGATTTTGAATAACGTAATGATTCTTGCCATAGACTCTAACAGCAATTAACACTGTAGAAAAGTCTAGAATATTTTATTTTTTATGCTTCCCTCATGTCAGAATTATCAAAAATAATATGATTCAAGCTATAGTTAGTTACCTGGTCAAAATGATTAGCAACTATTGACAATTCTTCATGCTACTCAGGGAGAAAAAAATAGCCCATGGAGTCAGAAAGAGGAGGAGAGCGGTGACTGGGAGCAAGGGTAAATATCGTCACAATACACTCCGTACATGTACATATGTACATAATTATAAAAATAAACTAGGGCAAAACAATTCCATTTAGCTGTGTTATATTTCAGCTCCTGTATAGCATAGGGCACATAGCATGATACCGTGTACTTCCTTCACCCAGAAGATCATCCCAGCTTTATTGTGTGCAGAAAGCATCTTTTGTTCACTTACTCAGAAAAGACTTGCTGAGCATCTACACATATGGGACTTTAAAAGAGACAAGAAAGTTAAAGCTTTCTATTCCTTCATATGCCCACTGTCAAAGTAAGACCTAGGTATTACAACTTTAGGTCTCTGAGATTCTCCTCAACCTGCTATCCAAATCAAGCCTGTTATCATTTTTGTCTGACCCACAAGCTAAGAATAAGTTTAACATTTCTAAATATTTAAAAATAATCCAAAGTAAAATATGACATGAAAAGTGTAAGTCATGACACATGGAGACGGCATGAAAGTCAAATCTTGGAACTATAAATAAACGTTCATTCAAGCCCCGCCAAGCTCATCTGTTTACACCAACAGCTGCTTCTGCATCCTGTCAGCAGAGGCAAGTAGTTGTGACATGGACAGAGTGGCACCTCCACGTATGTTGCTCTGCACACCTGCCAATGCACTGTTTGTAATCCATCACCATTTCCACAGCCGCATATATTGTCATGCACATTTTTATATTATTATAGGGTACACTGGAAATGTCTAAACAAGAGGAGAAGAGTAGACTTAACACACTCTGCTTTTAGTGTGTGCTGGAAGGGATGCTGTTGTTATTAAACCAGAGATGAATCATTGTGTTTGCTATGTGATGACACTGGAACTGTAGGGAAGGAGACGATAAGTGGCGGGCTATATGATAGCTATCCCAGTATTTCTAACTCACGAAGAAGGAACATCACAAAAATTACAAAGTCCAAAACAGTAACTAGCCACAGCAAAAGAAAAAAATATTAATTTATTTAAATTAAAACAAACCCACAGCCAAACTAAATTTCTCTGTTGGTCATTTTTTTTAATCTAAGAAAATAAAGCCATCTAGCAATGGTGAGTTACCAAAATCATGTGTTACTTCAGCAGTGTCAAAAGAAAAAAATATGTCAAGAGAAAACAAGCACATTTAACCTCCTGGTAAGAGCAGTTGTTCAGAGTCAAAGTCAGTAACTCAATGAAGCAAACTCAAGGTTGGACTAGGGATGACAGTCGCAGATACACACTTGGCCTCCAATTCCCCATGGATTCAGTTCTAAGCACTTGGAGTGGGATCTGAAGGGAGACAGGAACAGGGAGAGAGCAGAGGGCCTAATGCAGCCTAGACTGGCCTTAAACTCACTACTGCCTGATCTCCCTGCCTCCACTTGTCACATGCTGTTGTTATAGGCATTCACACACCATCATGCCTGGCTGGCATAGTCGCTACTTACATAAGAAAGCAGTGCCAATTTGGAAATGCCTGAAGAATTAGTCTCTACAAAACAACCTACAGATGAGAATATATTTAATCTCAACTAAAGAGTGGATAAAGAAAATGTGGTACATTTACAAAATGAGGTATTAGTCATCTATTAAAAACAAAGACATCATGAAATGTGTAGGCAAATGGATGGAATTAGAAAATATCATCCTGAGTGAGGTAACCCAGATCCAGAAAGACAAACATGCTATGTACTCACTTATAAGTATATATTAGGCATAAAGTACAAAAGAACCATGATACAATCCACAGACCCAAAGAAGATAAATGAAAAAGAGGGCCTGAGAGAGGATGTTTGAGTCTCACTGAGAAAGGGAAATAGAATAGACATCATGGATGAATGCAGGGGAGGGGGGACATTGGACAGCGGTGGGAGTGGGGAAGGAAACAAGAGGAATCAGGTATGAGGACAAAGGGAGAGAGTACTGGGAGACACAATGGGAATGGAGGTGGACATCTCTAGTATGATCTAGAAACCTAGGACAATGGAAACTCCCAGGAATGTATAATGATGAAACTAGCTAAGACTCCTAGCAATGGGGCATATGGAGCATGAATCGGCCAGCTCCCGTCACCAGGCAAGATTTTTCCAATGGAGGGATTGGGACACCAATCCAGACTTTAAGTTTGTCCTGCCCAGTTTAAGTTTTAAGAATCATAAATTCCACCTTCCAAGGATGTTCAAACACAATCTAGCAAAGGTCTATGACACTTTTTTTTTTTAACCAAGAACTGGCTTTTCTCTAATTGTCCGTGGCTTGTTCCTGTTTCCATCTGGTACCTCCCCAAAATGTATTACACCATCCACATTTCCACCAACTTTCGGCTAATGATGATGTGAGCTCTCTCTAAAAATACTAGACGTGTTCTCTTTCCTCAGTTCCTGCTGAGCCCTCAGGAATAATCAGTTGTTTGTTTTTATATGCTGGGAACTGAAACTAGGCATTCATATATGCCAGGTAAGCATTCTACCACCAAATTCTATCCCTGTCCCAACAACTACTTTTGATATCCATATTAATACCATCAATATCGCAACAGCAATCTTAACTTTTCCATCATGTGTTTCATGCTCTTGGTTATGGGTAGAATATATCCCTCTCAAAGGATTACATATGTGGTGTCTTGCCCAGGTTTATCAGCATTTCTAAGCTGACTAGCGCCTAATTGCATATAAACTATGGAGGTGTTCTAGTCCAACAGCTCAAACTTTGTGGATCACCCACTAAAACAAGTTGATTAGGAATTTCTCAGCAATGAAAACAACTCTGACTAACATGGCAGTGATGGAACAAGTAGTGGACAGAAAGTAGAACTCAAAGCGTTGACAAGTTGCTGTAGTTGCCTTCCTGGAAGAAGGATGACAAATTCATGGATCCAGGTATGCCTTTCTGGACATTCATGCTCAGGGAGTTATCTAACAAGAATGTGGTGTACTTACCATTGTTAATAAAGACATAGTATCACTGTTAATAAAATAGAAATTTTAACCTTAATGGTGGCATTGTACTTTTAGAAGTAGCTATAATGAAGTTCTGAAAACACCAAAAGTGACACATCAATGAACAATGGCATCCCTTGGTCCATATGGTGGCAAAGTAAACAGCTTAGAAGATTGAGAAAATGGAAATGTTAATCCCTTACATAGACATCCAGTTTCAGGTTCTGTTACAATGAGAGAAATGATGAAAAGGCCCGAGAGTGAGAATTTATGACTAAAGTTTATTAAAAATAATTAGAAATACAATGTACTTGGGCACTGTCCTACTGTTCAAAGCATTAGTTTATTCCATTGTAAACATTTTGATGAAAACAGCTGATTGTAGCCAAATTTAAAGGGCCCACACCTACAAAGAGTAAATAAGAATGACAATAAGTTGTACAATGTGTATAAAGCAGAACAATTTCAAAAGGAAAAGCAGCAAAAACTAAGGAGATCACTTGAGTATTAGCAAACTGAACTTATGCATATGTCTTAAGTTTCTGAAAACTACAAGCCTTTTCTAAGTGGGTCATTCATATAGGAAAGACAACAGAACTGGTTAAGATTAAAAGATACAATTCTTGACTCTGGCTGCCAACTTCCCTCCAAAATAACAATGAACCAGCTTTCATTTCAAAATTAAAAGAACAAATAGCTAAATTTTGTTAAGAGCCTTTGGCATAAGACTCTACTGTTGTCCATGTAAGTAAGGAAGGTTCATCGTGGTCTGAAAATTAAATAAACTTGAAATTTTGGTCAATATACCTTCTTGGACAATTATAGTTCATATTTCCACTGGGTGAATCTCCATACTTATCACCTTCTTGAACAAATTGTTGTTCTAAACCTAGAGAAAGAAAGGTCCCACCCTTGCAACTTCTCTTTTTAAAAAGGGTATCTTGAACCTTTGACACATACCCCCATAAATGTATGGGTTTTGTTTGCTCTATTTATCTATTCTGATGAAGGGAAATAATGTTTTCATCCATATTTAAAATAGCCTAATAATATGAGAGGTGGTTTGAGGAATCATTCTTCTAAAATATGCACAGACAAGCATAAAAATGTAATGAACTGTTTTATATTTACCTGCAAGACAATTTAGGCAACCTAAGTCTAGACCTTTCACACAGTACAAGCTGGAATCCAATGATTTAAACTGTGGTCTTCTTAGTTAGGTTACTATTATTTCTGTGAAGACTATGTAGAAAAGAAACTTCAGCCTTAGGAAGAAAAATGAAGTTAAAAAAAAAAAAACAAGGACAATCTTCTAGTATTTCAGAGAAAATAAATAGTTAAAATGTGAAAATTAAATGAAGGAGCCAACAATAGTTATATAGAAAATATAATAAACAAAACTTCACTATAGGATAATAAGTTGAAGTATGTATAAACCACAAGTAAATGATGCCTATGAAATAGCATGAGAGAATGAAAAAAATAAGAGATAATAGGTGATTACATATATTTCTAGCATCATATTTTTATTGATTCTATGGGAAATTCACATCATATACCCTATTACACTTACTTCCAAGTCCTATATGACCCTCACACCCCTGTGAACTCTCCCACCCTATAAGATAAAAACAAACAAAAAAAATGTTGTGTTAGCCATATACTCACTGGATCATAGTCAAACTCTCAGTGGTCCACCCCTTAAATAGAACTGAATTGTTCACCTCTCACAACATCGCCAGAAGCCATCAATTGTGAAGAACTACATGTCAGCATCCTTTCCACACTCCAAGAGTTCTCTTTGATGTCTTCCTGTTTAAGCTGTGTCTTTGCCGGGTAGGAGAGTTAGAGTGGGAGTAGGGGTTATGACAGAAGCCTTTCATGCCCTTCTTTCTCAACTGTGCATCTTTGGTCATTGATATCAGTGCCAAAGTAACTTCCTTTCTCTTTAGAGTCTAGGAACACAGATCACAGGCTTCCACATGGTTTCTGGTGACAGCACAGACCATGAACACAGCCCCCAGCTGCACTTGGACCACAGACCCAAATAAGGCTCTAGGAATTAGCCTGGACCACAGATATCAGTATGGGCTCAGATGGCAATGGAGGCCACTCACATCAATATGTGATGTCTGTGGGCCCAGCACAGCCCACAGACATCAACATGGCTTCAGGTGGCAGCACAGACCATCCACAAGGCCTTCTTCACTGATATCATGGGTCACGGACAACACAGAGCTCAGCCACATCAGGACCATTGACTCACACATGGCCCTCAGTGTCAGGCAATATAGACCATGATGGTCCTTCAAGGAGTTCCAATCTAGAAAGTGAACCATTCCTCACCTTGGGCTCCATCATTGCCCAGAATCAGGTTCATATAGGCTTTGCTAATTGGACACAGTAGTTTATAAAACAATAAAAGGAGATGAAATAAGAGGAGTACCTGTTAGGATTGCCCAGAAATGATTGAAAAGGGAGAGCAGGGGTAAATATGGCCATAATTCATTATATACATGTAAAACATGAACATTTAAAGATATCAGTTCATAAACTGGCAAGCTATGTCTTATAGATTTTCCTGAGATTTTATTTCATCTATGTATTCCTACAATACATACATTTCTAGGATAATGACAGCTGCTAAAGCTAAATTATTCCCTTTTTAAAAAGTGAATTCTAAGTAAGGTGAGTGGAAGAGAATTTGAATGAGTAATCTCGCGCAAAACTTCACAGGGTTTTCCTCAGCCAGAGAGAGTTAGAAGGGTTTCCTCCAGCCAGAGTCTACTGTAATCAGCTCCCTTTGAAATTTCTCAGTGCTTGCCACAAGCCATAGAAACAGATACCTCCATGTGTGCTTAACATGGTCTTCACAAAAGTCCTTGAAGACTTGCAAGATTTGAAACCAGATCCTCAGGCTGTGTTTTCACTTTGACACATGGCCACCAAAACCAAAAGGTCGTGCAGACACATTGGCTTTACTTAGAAGGCTTCTATAATGAGTGGAATGCCTTTGCTCATGCCTGGAGAAGACCAGGTTTCTAACTAATTCTGAGTCCATACTTTTACAAGTTTAGTCTGATTTCTTTTTTCCTAAATGGAGAGCATTTCTCTGCCACTTTCCTATTTCCTTATATAAACTTTTAAAGGCTTATTCTTGTTGATTTAGAAGTTCTGTAGCCAGAAGAGCTTGGTCCTATGATCTTGGAAACTTCTCCGTGTACTTGCTCTTGAGGGTATCTATAAATGTGTTAATTTGATTAAGAAGACCAGCTAAATCCATTTGTAGGGTTTATTTGCATATCTGTAGCAGCAGCAAGCTGATTTAGTCTTCCTTGTCCCTCTATAATACCTATATGTGGCAGAATATTCTTCTTAAACCGTGATGACACCATTTGAAACAGCTTTCTTGTAAAACTTTCTAACTAGCTCTTTAAAAGTCTAAACAAATGATATTTGGGTTTTCTTCCTGGTTCTTATTTATTTAGCCTTTCAAATAGCTCCAACATATTATAGAAAACAGAATGCTTTTCTGCATTCATTATTCCAAGTGCCCTGTGATCCTACAACTTTTGGGATCCATCAGTATGAATCAGATTCAACAGTCCACAACTATGTAGGGCCTCCTCAGAAGGCTTAAAGAGAATGCAAGCAAGAATAAACAGATTTCACCAATAGTGAACAGCAGTGCAATAGCTTGTTTACACACTTAGTCCCTCTCTTAAGTTTCTTCAGACACATGTGATGAATGTCATAAAGTTTCAGCAATTTACTTACATGCACAATTTCAATGAGGGAGAATATCCTGTTCTCTCACAACCATTTGATCTGATACTACATGTCTCACCTCTTTGCTTCAAAAGGCATGATGACAGTGGAGATTTCTGCATTTCAACAAAGACCAAAGTGAAGCCTTCATTGAGTCTCCAGATCTTCTTTCTTCCCGTGAGCACCCTGATCAAGCAGGTCCATTGATTTTCCCGTTGACCTTCTGCCTTTCATGGATAAAACAGCTTTTATTTCTGGATTCCAAGCCTTTTGTGCTGTTTCTTGAATTCCTTTATAGCCAGAGTGGCGTCTTATTTACACCTGACCTGTCACACTTGGGGGCTTCCCTTTCTCACTTGGACACTCTTTTGCCCACTTTTCCACTACTTTAGCTTCTTTTACTTTATAAAATGGATGCAAAGTTTTCCTGTGAGCTCTTCATCTTTGATATGTGACATATTTTTCTGACCTTCCATGAACATATTCAAAGCATTTCCAGGTATCCTGCAAGGTACAGAGTTGGTTAGATTTTACTTTCAATTTTAACTTAAAGCACACATTAAGTGGATCACGGGCCCATTCTCTAAAATAAAGTGATAATCTGATGATGGGACCTTTTTCCATTTTGTTCCTGTTCAGCAGGTTGAACCTAACTGGATTGTGAGCACTATTACAACAGTAACAGGTTATTCTGTGTATCAGTCTCTGTCTGGCATTAGGATCAAATCAAAATAATTCTATTATTTCCCTAATTCTATAACTACTTGCTTTATGAAACAGATACCTGTGAAAGATAATTTAGATGTAGGCTATGACTTCTCTCACAATATGGATTTGTATAATTTTCCAATGTTACTGTAATTTCACTATTATTACCCTATACCAGTAGACCAAGACCCCAAAATCCAAGAGGTCAAAAAGCTTCTGAACATCACAGGCAAAATGATGCAAACATATCAATGTGCATACTTTCCAGAGAAAAACTTCCATGTCTTGAATTTTCTGCTCAAATCAAGTATGGTCAAAACAGCTGAAATGTCCCGTGTCTACACTGTCACTAAGCAACACAGTATTCCTGAACCTGATGTCTCATCCACAGAGAAACCATTCTCTCATCACTGTTCTTTGCATTCTTATCTCAGTTTGTATTGTACGCCTTCTGTTTTCATCACTTCTTCATGCAAAATGCTTTAATCCCATCCTTCCCCACATCATTGAAGTTTCTTCAGAATCCTGCAACCAATAAGTATCAGCTTTCATTGGTTTCTATTGGTTTTTTTTTAACTCACACTGCAAAGCTTATGAAAAGGAGGTGGAATGAAGAGCCTTGCTTGTTGTCCTTCTTATGACTCTACAGTTTATCTCCCCAATCTGAAGGTAAGCTGGAGCCTTCACTGTTTTACAGAACTATGGGTTTCCTGACTAGATGAGTAGCTTAGCTGTCATCAGCATGACATCTTCACACCACTGAATTCCTTCCTTTCCCTTCCCCTTCCACAGCCTACCACCACAGCTCTAGAGAGATCTGCATCAAACTCAGTCCCATGCTTCCTCTGCACTTGTCAACTTTCTCCCAATTTTTAGGTTAAAACCTAAGCTGCTACTTAACAGAGTCACTAAACACTGAACTCATTTTCTGGCCCCCCACATTAACACAACACCTCAATGCACCATTATATTTGCTGGACAAACCTCAGATTCTTTCACAATCTACACAGTAACACCATTATAAGTCTTGTTCCCTAATCCCCACCCCCCTGCCCCATTTCTTTGAACTAGGACTGAACTTAACTAATCTGACTCCTACAACGGAAACAATAATGACATAGTAGAGGGGAATGGTTTTCCCCTCTTTTAAGATTTTATGAAATGCATTTTAACCAATTGCCAAATGTATACATTAATATTAACTACTTTAAAAAAAACAAAAAGAAATATAATGTGTAGTTCAAAACTCTAGCAAGAAAGAAAATGAGTTTATTTTTCTAATTCATAGTACTCATGTTTAACTCTGTATCCTCATCCATCTGAAACAGCTCCATCAAGAATAATCAAAAGATATTGTCTAGGAAATGCACAGTGCTGTTCATGATAGAAATGCCAAAAAGGTTTTAGGTTGTTTTTCAGACAGCTTTTCAGTATTTCTCTAAGAGTGGAAAGCTGCTACCCAAGTAATATTCCAAAGACAGAAAAGTATGAGTTATTATTACTAAAATATTATTACTAAAAGCCTAGATGTCCTTCCTGAACGTAAAAGGGGTTGGGCATATCTCAACATATTAAAAACAATAAAGAATGGGCAATCAAGAATTTAATGTGCAAAAAAAAAAATCAAGCAAGATATTCCAATTTGCATTTTTACATTGTATTTCTCCTTAAAGCCAACCTTAAAAATAGTTATTTGAATCATAGGCTAGCCTTGATATACTACTAACAATCCTATA
>JADRCD010223529.1:22558-35962 GCA_019843815.1 Montemys delectorum
GCTAACCTGTGATGTGAGATGCTGTTATATTGAGCTGGATCACCATTTTAAACACAGAAGTGAGTTTTCACTTAGGATTTCAATTTAGGTTGTAAGGAGAAATTCTCTCCTCGCTTTTGTTCTAGGATTGATTTGCTCCCTACCACTCTTCAATGTGGCTCCTCTGTTCCTACTGACACCCTTTCTCCTCATAGATACATTGCCCAGGCTGAGTAAAAAGAAGACTTTTACATAATCTGGAGCTCTTTTGGTAAAGGTACATTATTAGAACATGGGCTTCTATCACAGTTGTTGGGCTATTGTAACACCTGAAAAATGTAGGTAACCAAAGGTCTGTGGCTGGAGTAGGTACAGAAATGGCTTCAATAGCTACTGTTAAGTATGTTGGTATATGGAATTTATACTAAGCACACAGTAGCCACCAGACACTATGCCACAGACATTCAGCACACTGATGTGCTAATTCACCACAACCCTGGAGGCAGGTAGTGTTTTCAACTATTGCATGAATGAAGATCTGCAAAATCAAGCAGTGCTTCCAAGGACTTAATTCCCAAGCCCCTGCTGCAAGCCAAACAGCATCTCCTCATATGATGCCATCCTTGGCAGCTCTGTGCCTCAGGACTGACAATCAACAGGAAAGAGGATGGTCAACTAAAACCATATCTTCTCAGGAGTACAAGTTCTCATTATGGCTAGAATTAGGAGCAAGCATTTTAGGGATGTTTTCTGTAACTTAAGTACTGCTTTGAAAACATAAAATATTATTTTAAGAAAAATACTGTAAAGTTAATTATTTTCCCATTGATCAAGATCAAGTCCTAATAAACAGTCTAGGAAGGATTCTTAAATTTTGAAGAAAACATCCCAACTGCCTTTCCAACAAAAAGCAATCGCACTTAAGCTAAAGTTATACTGTTCTCATATGACTAGGTATTTTTCTTTGCTGAAATTAATTAGAGTAAACATTTTCATTCACTTAGTAATGCATATTACAAATCAGGTGCCCCTCCCTCCAGAAGAGGAAATACACACGCTCAGGAAACAGTCAGATATACACCCACCTGTTACTTTATTCCTTTTTCTGCTACATTTGTTGCCACAGATGAAAACCCACATCAGACTAAGAGGAAGAACTGTTCAAGTAGTTGATTTATTTCAAGAAACGAACTTTCTCAGAATGGGCTTTTCGAAAGCACAGTCTTTAATCTGTCCAACTGTCTTGTCTAACATGCAGACCTAACCAGCTGTTAACAGGTCCTTTCCGTAAGCACCTGATACATCTCTCCAAGTATAAACTCTCCCTCAGGATGTTACTGTACCTGCAAATGTGCTTACATTCATCCCATGGCTGAAGCTAACTCCCTACAAGATTATAGTTAGACTTTTTTTTTCCTGGGCAGACTTAGTCTTCTTTATAAAACTACCCTAGAGACACTCCAAGATAACAGAAAGGCTGGCACTTCCTCCAGCAAGCACACCCCAGGTTGATAGGAATTCCACAGTCCCGCTGTCATTCCTTTCTGCTCTCAATAATTTCCACAGAGATCAAGTCTGTGTGTTAGTATGTGCAGCCCAGAGTGATACTCTCTCAGCTCAAAGAACTGGCAGCATACCCCATGCTAAGGTTATATAATGACAAACCAACTCCTGCAAAAAGTGGGGCGGGGGGGGGGGGAGACAGTGAACAGCAGTGCTAATTCAACAAAATGAAAATCGTTTCCAGGATTCCCTCTGAATACTTTGAACTAAAGAAGAAACGTAATTTTACCTTAAGTAATCAGTGTGTATATCAGTAGCCCTGGGGGCGGGGGGGGTGGAATGGAAATCATCTAATAATAAGATCTTGGTCGGAAATTCTTACAAGGCCCAACTGAAATTTACAATCCCCATTACTAGGTTACAAGAGTGACATCTAGTGGACGCTTCCTGAAATGACAAAAGGGGGATTCAAATTAGAGCAAGGGTTCCCAAAGCCTAATGTGAAAATGAATCGCCTCTGCTCACAGAGTGACTAACCAGAGCCTGTCACAGCTAAGGAACATGCAGATGACACCTGTGCTGCCACTCCTAGGGAGCCACGTCCCAAGAGAGCTCACCTCTCTTCCCACCCTCAAAAGACAAGGGGGTCAAAGGAATCCTTAACATGACCCCCACTCAGCGGCATATTTACTGTTCCCTGTATGCTCAGGTCTCCAATACATATTCACTTCAGCATTAAATACAATATGTCTTACCTCTCCTTGTAAACACCCCTTGTGGGCTTTTGGTTTGCAATACTAGGGGTGGAACTAGAGGCCACGATGATAGAGAGAAACACTCTGCCACTGAACTATATATACATCTAGATACTAACTGAATTTTAGTAGTAATTTGTTCTTGTTTTGGAGCTCAACTGTTCTCCCACTACTCAAGTTAATTCGTTCTTGAATAGGGATCCACTATGGTAAGGTTCCAAATCTATTTAGAACTTGAATACAATTTTCTGGGGTTTCTTCTAAGAACGGCAAGAAGCCTAACTTCAGCAACTCCAAGTGCTGCCCAAACTCAGAACTGAGAGACTTATTCCAAAGAACATTGACCTCTACACAGAATTATCAGTCTAGACTCTTTTTTTTATTATTTTGAAGTTAGCAAATGATGTTGTCACTTATTTACTCATTTATTCACTTTACATCCCAATGTCAGACCCTATGCTACCCTCACAAATTCCTCCTCCTTTTATTCTATCACATTCTACTCAGAGAAGAAGTCCCCTTGAGTACCACCCTGACCCAGGACATCAAGCCCCAGCAGGACTAATTAGCATCCTCTCCAACTGAAGCCTGAGCAGGCAATCCAGCTAGGGGAGAGGGATCCAATGGAAGGCAACAAAATCAGAGACTGCCCCTGTTCCAATCATTTGGGCACCCACATGAAGACCATGCTGCGCATCTGCTACAAATGTGGAAGGGTCCTACGTGGAGCCACTGCATGCTCTTTAGTTGGTGGCTTAGTCTCTCTGAGCTCTCATGGGCCCAGGTTAATTGACTGTGTAGGCTATTTTTTTTTTTTTTTTTTTTTTTTTTTTTGTGGTAATAGCCAGAAACTGGAACCAACCTAGGTGTCCCTCAACTGAAGAATGGGTAAAGAAAATGTGGTGCATCTACACAATGGAATACTATTCAGCTATTAAAAACAAAAACATGATGAAATTTGAAGGTAAATAGATGGAACTAGAAAATATCATCCTGAGTGAGGTAACCCAAACCCAGAAAGGCACACATGGTATGTACTCACTTATAAGTGGACATTAGCCATGAAGTACAGGATAACCTTGAAACAATCTACAGACACAAAAGAAACTAAGCAATAAGGAGTGCCCAAGGTAGGATGCTTGAATCCCACTCAGAAAGGGAAATAAAATAGACATCAGAGGTGGCTGGAGAGAGACAACTGGGTGGAAGAAGGGGTGAGGAAGTAAATGGGAATGGGCGTCAGCTGTGAGCAGGGGTGTGGGAGAAGGCTGAGAGAGAGAACAGAAGTCTGTGTGGGGCATCTCTGGGACTAGTGGGAGATGTGGAATGGCAGAGGCTCCCAGAAGTCTATGGGGTTGACCCTAGCTAAGACTCCTAGCAGCTGGGGCAATGGAGATTGAAGTGGCCACCTCTCAAACTTTGTCCTGCCTGCAAAATGCACAGGGATAAAGATGAAGCAGATATTGAAGGAATGGCCAACTAATGTCTGGCTCAGCTTGAGACACATTCCATAGGAGAGAGCCAACCTCTGACACTATTAATGATACTCTGCTATGCTTGCATGCAGGGACAGAGCATAACTGCTTCCTAGGAGGCTTCATCCAATGGCAGATGGAAACAGATGCAGAGACCCACAGCTGGAGATCAGGCAGAGCTTGGAGAGTCTTGTGGAAGAGTGGGGTATAGGACGGAGTGATCATGAGGGGTCACAGACACCACAGCTTAGTTTCACAACAATGAATTCAACTCTCCTCCACAGAGGAGCCCGGCAGGCCATACATGACTCCTCTTACCAAAGCCTCCCTCTGCTCTTGAGTAGACTTAGTTTCTAGTTCTACCAGCCCACAGCTAATTTCCAACAAAGAAGGAGACCAGTCTGTCAACTCTAAAACATACAAACATGCATGAAAACCACTTTCCAGTCCTGTCTTATCCTTTGGTTCAAAATTACTAACCTGGAACAAATTCTACTTTTACAAGCAGTAGAACCTCTATTTCAATCTAACAAATGCAGAAAAAGTATAACTACTTCCTTTGACATGAAGTTGGAATTTTTGAAAATGTGTCTACTTAGTTTCTTTTAAGTTTTTCCTATCATGTCCCAAATACACTTTCTGTCTCCAACTCCTGCCCCAGCCTACAACCTCATAGAAATACCATTGGAAAACCAGAAGCTGGACTGGTGAGATGGCCAGTGGGTAAGAGCACGGACTGCTCTTCCAAAGGTCCTGAGTTCAAATCCCAGCAACCACATGGTTGCTCACAACCACCCATAATGAGATCTGATGCCCTCTTCTGGCACTTCTGAAGACAGCTACAGTGTACTTATGTATAATAATAAATAAATCTTTGGGCTCTAGTGAGCAGGGACTGAGTGAACAGAGTTGATCAGAGTGAGCGGGCCGACCGGAGCCAGCAGAGGTCCTAATATTCAATTCCCAACAACCACATGAAGGCTACCTTCTGTACAGCTACACATAAAATAAATAAATATTTTTAAAAAAAAGAAAAGAAAAGAAAACCAGAAGCTATGAGTCTCACAATAGCTGAAACCACCCCAATCTCATAGATTGTTAAAAGATTGTATCTTCGTTAAAATGATGGAGAGAGAAATACAACTGTTTCACTACGACCTGACCTAATTATTATTCTAATACAATTATAACATATGCAATCAAAAGATTTATTCTGAAGATGTAAAATCTGACTTCCTGAAGGAAATTTGCTTTTAAGTCATAATTAAGGATCCCTATAATGAATAAACAACTGAAATGTTTATGCCTCTTCAACTGCTCTTGGCAGCCTTGAGGGGGAAATTATGAAGAGAAAAATGCCACATAATTCTTTCTCAAAGGTGACATTAAGACAGAAAATCATCTGCCAGATCCAGGTCCTCCTGCCCAAGTTAGAGGCCTAGTTATAACATAATTGTGATTGTGACCAAGTTACCTAAACTCTCATTTCCTCTGTTTCTTTGGTGGAAAGTGAGAAATATATTGTAATATAAGTATTAATATAAATATCATGATTATTTAAATAACTGTTGTATGACTAAATTAATATGTATGAAGCATTTAACAACTGGAGCATAGTAATCGCTCATTAGCATCACCCTAGTTGTGATGCCTCTTACTAACTTGTTACTGATTGTAATGGCTATTTAATATTCTTCCTTATTCAAAATGACACTTGGTTCCTCTTGATAACCTTTAGCATATTTGTTAGCATAAGAAGTATACAATCATATCAATTCTTCATGTATCTTGAGAATGGAAGAGAAGGAGACGAAATTCTAAAACAGCTCCAAATGTTTTCTAATTCATTGCCTTTCCTTGTGCCTCTTACTACTTGCCCAGCAGTAAAGCATGTTTAAAATTCTGCAGTTGTTAACTGAAGGCCATTGTGATTTACAAAAGTCAAAATAATTTTTAAGAATCACAATACATTGTCCTTGAGCATTATCTGAAGTTCAGGAATTTTGTTTTAAATCAATGAAAGCTAAGTATCTTCAAGGAGAAACAGAGTGGCAGCTACTATGCCAGTAGCTGGCACATATTCCCTAATTTTATCTGCCTCTTGGACTGCCCAATGACCTATTTTCTTAGAATTGTGGCAAAGTCCATGCCAGTTTATTTCAAAGTAACCAGGGCCTTCAAAGAAGGCTTCATTTTGTTTTAACAAGATTCTCAAATTTATGAGAATTGAGGCATTCAGAAGCTTTGAAGTACATACATGATACCTGGCCCAACCTTAGGGAGAAACGGGAAGAGATCACAAAATTAGCACTTCAGTTTACCAGAAAATGAACAGAATTCCCACTGTTAATTAATTTAAAATTTGCATAAATTTTTGAAATGCAAGGTGAGCGCCAGGGGTATGACTCAGTGGTATAACACACACCCCACACCCATATAGTGAGCTCAGTGCTATAGTACACACTCCATAGCCCAGTGAGGTCCTTGAGTCAACTATCAACATTATAAAAAACAAAATAAGGGAAAAAGAAACACAATCTAATTTTTGCTATAACTTAGTAACTCATATTTAATTTTTTAAGTTAAAAAAAAAACTGCTTTATTTCAGCTTATATTTCCATCATAGCCAGAGACTGGCAACAGGGACAAGAAATTAGCTGTCCATGCTTCATTTGCTCAGAGGAAGCCAAGTGAAAGCAAGAAGCATTTAGGCTATAAACCACCAAAGTCCACTTCCAGTGATGTACTTCCTCCATCAAGGATCCACCTCCTAAAGGTTCCTTAGTCTCTTCAAACAGAGAGCCAAGGTTTCAAACACATGAGTCTATGGGAGGTGTAACTCATTCAAACCAGAACAGGCTGTATGTTAGAATTTATGTGGGAGTTTATATCAAATAAATAAGTAAAGTGAATTTTTATTTACAACACTGAGAAAATATTTGCAAGAAAAATTACTACTACAAAGAAGTAAATTAACAGAAGTGTGGACATGGTGGACATCAGAGAATTTAAAGGTTATCAGTGGCATACACCATTAGATTTTTCAGAACTTTTGGATGCTGAATGACCATCATGGAAGGCCAGAAGTCTAACCTATTTTAATACGGTCTTATCAGGAACAATATTGACATAAAAGTTTCACTATTTTCATCAATTAATTTCTTTTTAATTTACTGTTTATTGATGTGCAGTTTCTTTTGCCTTTACTTTTAATAATATAATATTTTAATGGGTAATTATCAGAAAAGAATATGTATCTAACATACTTTGTATTTCTCCCATCTTTTAAAGGATTTTTATGTATACATGTATTTGTTTGAGTGTATGTTAAATGTGTATGACTGCTTGAGGATGCCAGAAGAGGATGTCAGATTCCATAGAACTGTAGCTACAGCTGCCTGTCATGGATGCTGGAACTGAACTCCAGTTCTCTAGGAGAGCAGTAAGCACTCGTAACCACTGAGCCATTTCCAGCCCTTTCTCTTGCTTTTGTAAAGCTTAAGGAGAGCTGCTCATCTTACTGCCTCTTACAGATTTATACACTTATAAAGATGGACCCCCATCCTCATCAGAGAATACTTTATATTATAATCAAATTTCCTTTTTCATTTGATTGACTGTGAGTCTTACTGCATCTTTATTAACAATACATTAAACTAAAATTCTCATTGCCTTTAATGACTAAGTCACTCTATATTATCTTCCTCATCTCAAACAATTCTTTTAATATTGCTACAGTTAGGCAATATCTCAGTAATACAATTTTTTTAAAAGTTCCAGGACAAGTTTTTGAAATAAAGAAAAAAAAAATCATGTTGCCCTCATTCCGTAAATAATGTAAAATGAATTAAACTACAAATTTCATGAAAGTTAAAATTTCACATATGTATCTTTACTTATTTTGCCCCTAAGTTTTCATAGATATTTTTTAGATACTATTTCAGACTTTCACAGAAATTTTTCACAAAGTTATAATGACGACTCACCTGCAGCAATAACAATAGGAGTTACCTTTTACTGGAACTTAATTAGAGTCAGGTAAGATACTCAGCTCACACTGTCTCATTTAATTCTTCCAGGTCTAACTCCAAACCTCAAGCTCTCAGAGTTGGTCTTGCTATACTGTCACTGAGTTCCTGTTGTTTGCAGACTAAAATGCTGTCTCCTTCACAGAGGGCTTAGGAAACTGTTTACTTGACTTGTCAATGGTCATATAGAAGCAGTGAGTTGAAACTATGCTACTGGGAGCTTATACCATTCCACACCTCACAGTTCGGATATAAGTATAGTATAGCATGGCAGGGACATCTACTATGTTTTGTGCCTTCTAGAATCACAACAGATGTGTTATCTTTCATTTCAAACACATGATGGA
The DNA here is from genome assembly GCA_019843815.1 of Montemys delectorum. Taxonomy (NCBI): domain Eukaryota; kingdom Metazoa; phylum Chordata; class Mammalia; order Rodentia; family Muridae; genus Montemys; species Montemys delectorum. The sequence goes on from JADRCD010223529.1 coordinate 30,646, forward strand.
AAAGGAAGAATTCTTCTTTGTGTAATAAAGAAACAAATACCTACCATATCGTGCCTAGCACTAGAAGAACTTCTAATTTGGATATAGTGTAGAAAATAAATAAATTAGAGAATCTTAAATCCATGATTCTAGACTAGAATATAAGAAATGTACTTAATTTCTCTAGGTCTCCTTTGTTGTTGTTGTTGTTGTTGTTGTTGTTGTTGTTGTTGTTTGGTTTTTCAAGAGTCTCTCTGTGTAGCCCTGGATGTCCTGGAACTCACTCTGTAGATCAGGCTAGCCTTAAACTCACAGAGGTCCTCCTGCCTCTGCCTTGAAAATGGTACAATTAAAAGGGTACACCACTATTGCCTAACTCTACATACCTTTCAATCAGTATAAAATGAAAATAAAGTTTAATATGTAATATAAACATACATAAATATGTATCCCAATTATATGTCATGTATTCAGTGGTATTCAGAATGGTCATTACTAATTATTACCATTTCAACTTCATTAAGTATGCAGTGCAGTCACACAGCTGTTCAATCTGTATCTTCACACTTTACTGAGTGCCTTTGCATGACTATGATTTAAAAATAAAACCACACATAAAAAGAGACAGATGTGTATTGTTTAAATTCTGACATTTAAAAGGGTTTCTTAATGTGAGCTAAAAAATATAAAAATATTCTCAATGTTACCTAATCTGCATGATTTAACAACCCTTGGACATTGTCTAAGGAATGATAACAAAGTGCTGCCTCTCCTCACTTGGAATTTACTGCCTGTCTGAGTCTCTGCTCTGGCCAAATTAAATACACAGCACAATGTCCCTCCCAGAAATAACAAAGCGCAGCTTCCTGCTCTACTCTTTGGTTGAATAAACCCAAAGTGAGGTAAAGAGGACAGTATTTCACTTAATCATCTAAGTAACTGTTTTCTTCCATCTCTTGAATTAGAAGCTAGTTCAGAAAAAAATAACTCTAGAAAAGAATCATTGTGTGATTGATCAGGTCATTTAGAAAAAAGAAAAAAAAACTCTTTGGAGACTCTTTATTTGAAAAGCTCAAGGAGTCCACACGAAGCATGAAAGTCCACCACCCTCCTGACACCTGCGCCTGCCCAAGGTCCATATGCTATTCAAGCTTTTATCTGTGAACATGAAAACTATCCTAGAAGAGATGATGGGTATACCACTTCCTTCCAGAAAACACTTTGGCAAGGTTTTGCAACATAAGGGGGACAACAAAATGGGATTTTCAGTAGAAAGAGACATGCCTTGGAGCCTAAGTCGGTAGCTAGGTAAGCAGGCTGGCTTTGATTTGGTTCACTTATTTTGTTTTGGTTTTAGTTGGTTTGTTTCATCTTTTGCAATAGTATGGGTTGAACTCAAGGTCCTTCATACCCTAGGCAAGTGCCCTACCATATGAAGGCTATTTGTAGTCCTGCTTTTGTTTTTTTTTAAACAGGGTATATGGTTGTTCTCTTGTTGTTTTGGTGGCAGTGGTGTTTTGAGATTTGGGGATTGTTTTATGTTTTGTTTTTGAGACAGAGCCTCGTTACATTGCTCAGGATTTAATTATACTTATTCACCACACCTTGCTAGATGGGAGATCTTTGAAGATGTAAACTATGTCCACATGTTTATGCATACAAGATATAAAAAAAAAAGACAGTGTTTTTAGTTAGGCAGGTATGGAATGGTTAGAATGTTAGGCTTACTCAGCACAAGAAAATTAATATCATTTTAATTAAATCTAAACATGGAACCTTAATGCTCATAGCATAGATGGCATCAGCCTCATTTCAGACCAGATATTTGAACAATCCATGTGCACTCTGGCATTTGAAAAATAGCTGAGTGAGAATAGAGTATGAAGAGAAGATTATCACTAAGAAAAGGGCATGTTTAAAAAATTAGGTCTACGCATTTAGTAAATTCTCTATGTGGTAGAATGTAAAGCCACCAAGAAACATGGCACAAAAATTATCTGGATCAAGGAAAGAGCTGAACATATCCTAATAGCTGACAATAAATGGCCTGGAAGAGTTAGAGTTCCGGAAGTGATTAAGGCTAATGAGTATAAGGAATTATAGAGTAGCCAAGAGTTGTAATATATGCCTACAGTAACAGCTATTTAAGAAGAGAGGATGGAGCTCAGGAATTTGAGAACAGTCTGAGTAATACACCGAGACCTCTGAATATGAAAAAGGAAAGAAAGAAAGGGAAAGGAGGTAAGAAAAAGAAGGGAAGGAAAATGGAGGAAAGAGAGGAAGAAGGGGGCAAGAAGGGACAGAGAGATGATGGATTAACTTTCAGAGTCCTTTAAAGGGGAAGGAGACGGTTGTGATTGCGATTTCATTTACCTGACTGATCTTCTGAAAACTTGTATTAATCATGGATTTGAGGTCCAATTGTTTGACCCCAATTCCTTTATATTAGTGAAACTCCTTGTTAGCAGACAAAGCACATAGTTAGAATGAGACTATTTCTATTCTGAGGTTAGCTAAACTTCAACAATAAAAAATAAGTTCAATGTTTTTCTTCAGTGTACTCACTATAGTTTTCTATCCTCATGAGTATACTTGTGAATAGATTTTTTGATGATTTGGAAGAGAATTGGATACCAGAATTAAAAAGAACTGGACATATAAATATAGGCTTTTAAGAAACTGAAATTGGCAAGGAAGTTTTGAATAAACTCAGGTTATGATATTAAAATTAAAGGAATGAAAAGAAGCCTAGATGTCCACCAAATGATGATAGATAATGAAAATATGGTACAAATACACAATGAAATTCTATTCAGATGTAAAAAATTAAATCATGGAATTTATAGGTAAATTAATAGAACTGGGAAATATGCTGAATAAATTACCCCAGACCCAGTAAAACAAACACTACCTTATCTTTCTTATTTGTGGATACAAGATTCAAATCTTTAGATTTCGGTGTATAACCTGAAGTAACTATAGAAGTCAGGAAACTAGAAAGGGACTACTAGAGGTAAGGGGAAAGAGTTCTGGAGAGGATCAAAGGGGAAGTAGAAAAATGTTGGGACTTAAATAGAGATGGAAAAGAAAGGATACTATAGAAGGAGAAATAAGTAAATTCCATACTTAGATTTTATCAAGCTTGTGGGCCTTGTGCTTGCTGTCATGATCATTGTGAATTCATGTGAGCATCCACCTTATTGTGTCTGAAACCAGTTTCCTTGATGATAGTCCAATGTTTATCTCTTATTCTCTGCATATTGATCAGGATTAAGTCTTTGTATTAATTACCACCCATTTCAAAAAGTTTCTTTGATGAGGGTTGAGCAATGTGCAAACATACAAACATAGCAATAAGATTTCACAAATTGTTTAATTTCCATGTCTATGTAGAATACTAGTAATAGGTTTTCCCCTGGTGCCCGTGACTTATCTAGTTACAGGCTCTTCACCACATTGATGATGTCATGTATGGGTTTTATCTATCTCATAAGACAGTACTTAAATCTAATCAAAAAAGTTTGGTTACTCTCTTAAAATTGTGCCACTATTGCATCCTATGGCATACATGGAAAGGCATGTCATTATTATGGCTCACAGGATTCTGAGCTGGGTGAGACTAACATTTACTTTTCTCTTTTGACAGCTTTTATAACACTTTCCAAGAGTATGAATGCTAGCCAGTAGGACTGAAGCTTCCAGTTGAGTACCAATTACATATCTCTATGTTCTTGTACTCAAACATGTAGTATCTTCTGCAATAGGATCTTAAAGATAAATTGTAGATGGTAGAAAATATCAGTGACATCACCCTGTCATGTTGAAGGGGATCTATTTGATTCCCCTGGACCAACAACTCAAAAAACGTAACCTGTATGTGGTTTTTAGGGAACATATATTGTATATTTGGGACCTTGCTCTATTTAAAAAATAATTCTAAATATATTCTCTATCTCTCTATCTATCTATCTCTATCACTATCTCTAGCTCTCTCACTCTGTCTCTCTCTCATGGGTGTGTGTGTGTGTGTGTGTGTGTGTGTGTGTGTGTGTGTTAGAAAATTTCTATAGTATTAGGTCACATATGGCTTTTTCAAAAGACATTTAATGTTAGATATTATTGCCAGTGTTCCTTTCATCCTGCTCTCCCATCCCCAAATCCTTTAATCATTCATTTTCTACACCTTTTCCCACATACACATATGTACACATATATAAAGCTTAATAACTAACAGTCACATTCAAAAATTCATACAATTTTTGTCTTTATGAGATTAGGTTATATAAGTCTGGATGATTATTGCTAGTTCTACTCATTTACCTACAAATTTCATAAGTTCATTTTTCTTATTTTTTTATTTTTTCTTATATTAGATATTTTCTTTATTTACATGTACATTTTTCCTTTCCCAGGTTCCCCTGCAAAAAACAAACAAACAAACAAAAACAACAAGAACAAACCCCTTTTGCCTCCCCCCTCCCCATGCTTGCCACCCCACCCTCTCCCACTTATTGGCCCTGGCATTCCCCTACACTGGGGCACAAAACCTTTACAAGGCCAAGGTCCTTAAGGACAAGCATATAGCTATCTCCTGAGAGGCTCTGACAATACCTGACTAATACAGATGTAGAGGCTCACAGCCATTCATTGAACTGAGTACACGGTCCCCAATGAAGGAGTTAGAGAAAGGTTCTATGGAGCTGAAGGGTTTGCAGCCCCTTAGGATGAACGATAATTACTAACTAGTACCCTCAGAGCTCCCAGGGATCCAATCACCAATCAAGGACTATACAGGGTGGGACTGAATGTTCTGGCAGCATGTGTATAGTAGAGGATTGAAAATTCGATCATCAATAGGAGGAAAGTTCATTTTTCTTAACTTGTTACATTTTAAAAATTTTCCAGCACATGATGGCACATACTTAAATCCTACTATACAGAAGGTTAATATAAGATTTTCAAAAGTTCAAGGTCTGACTATACTATATATCAAGAACATATCTCAAAAATACACAAAATATAAAAGTTAGCAGCCAAAGAATTAAGAAGAGAAGTGTACCAAAGGATTACTGATCTGAGAAATTAAGAACTACATGTCTATAAAATAACACATAATGAGGGACCATTGTTTCTCAAAATAATATATTCAATGTATTCAAGGTCTGTGATTATCTGAAGGAGACCAACAACTAAATAAAGCAAGGTAAGAATCTTAACAAGCTCCTAAAACTATTGGGATCCTTATTGTAGACACTGGACTAAAAACTCAGACAACAAGAAACAAATTAAAAGCAAAACTATAATTATCATAGGGACTGAATAATAATTATCTTAGAAT
>JADRCD010223530.1:0-21557 GCA_019843815.1 Montemys delectorum
CTATGTCTTTCGATTTTGTAGTGTAAAATCTCTCTCTTTTTCTTCAGAGATGCAAATTTTTTTCACTGTAAAGGTCTTTCCACTCCTTGGTTAGATTTATTCCAAGTTATTTTATTTTATTTGAGGTTGTTATGAATGTCAGTGTCTCTGTGTGTTTGTTGGTGGTATGCAAAAATTTGCTGATTTTTGCAATTTCATTCTATATTTATCATATTGATAAAATTGTTGATTATTTCTACAAGTTTTCTGGTAGACTTTGTGAGATCTTTTGCAAATAGCGATAGTTTGGTTCATCCTTTTCCTATTTTTATGTCTAATTTTCTTCCATTGGCTTATTGCTCTAGCTAGTGCTTGAAGTATGAAGGGACAGGACACCACCCCTGTCTCTTTCTTGGTTTCAGTGTGTTCACTTCATGTGTTTTTCTATTTAAGTTGGTGTTTACTCTGGATTTTTTTTATTAGTTCTCTCAATTTTTCCTCTTTATTTTTTCTCCAACATAATATTCCAATTGATTACTTGGGATTTTCATACAGTGTACCCCAATCCTACTTTCTTTCTTCCTATTCCTTCCAGAATTTTTATTGCCCATATATTCCTTGGAGCATGGTCAAACTCCCTCCCAGTTGCCAGCCCCTAGAAGATAACTGAGTACTTCCCCATTCCCTTGCCAGAAGCCATCAACTGAAGAGTTTCACTCCTGCATCTTTGTCACAATTTTAAAGGACTCTCTTCAATAGCTTACTGTGTAGACGGTTTCTTTTTACAGTGGAGGTTGTCATAGAAGTCTTCAATGATTTTCATTCTCAATTATGAGCCTTCAGGGATTGGTCCCACTGTAAAGGAAGCTTCCTTGTCCATAATAGCTGGTGACTGCACAGATCATGAACTTCCACATTGTTTCAGGCAGACCTCAACAAGCTCCCTGAAGTCAGCATGTATCACAGACATCACCATGACCAAAGACACCAATATGGCATCCAGTGGTAGCAAAGACCATGGAGATCTTTCAAAGAGGCTTAATCCAGAAAATGAACCATTCTTGGGTGTCTTGTTGTTGCTCAGAGCCTGGATGAATGTAGAATTAGGTAGTATATTCATGGGCTGGGTTCACCCATCATTGTCATATCTTTAGTTTCACCTATCTTGACTGTTCTATGCCATCTCTTTTTCTCCAATTTCATGAGGCGATGTTTTAAAAGCCGTTTCCCATAAAACTTTCTCTTTGATAGCTGTTCCAGAAATTGGCTGTACTGACTGGTTTTGTGTGTCAACTTGACACAGGCTGGAGTTATCACAGAGAAGGGAGCTTTAGTTGGGGAAGTGCCTCCCTGAGATCCAGCTGTGGGGCATTTTCTCAATTAGTGATCAAGGGAGTAGGGCCCCTTGTGGGTGGTGCTTACATAAGTAATTTATGTTAATATAGGTCCTTTCTTTTGGTTACCTAGGACCATGATCTATCTCTTTGTCTTGTTTATACTCTCAAAGAACCATCTCTTAGATTCATTGATTCTTTGTATTTTCTTTGTTTCTATTTTTATTAATTCTGTTCTGATTTTTATTACTTTTTGCCATCTGCTACATTTGAATTTGGTTTGTTCTTGTTTTTCCAGATTTTTGAAGTTGTAACATTAAGTCATTTAGCTATGCTCTGAATTTTTAATGAAGAGGCATAAAACTATGAATTCTTCTCAAAAGACTACTTCCAATGCGTCCTAGGGGTTTTCAGTGCTATGGTTCTATTTTCATTTAGTTCCATGAACATTTGTATTCCTTTCTTGTTTCTTCTTTGACCCATTTATCATTTGGAAATGCATTGTTTTAAGTCCCTGAGTTTTTGTATGTACCAGATAGTTACTGCTGATTTTAAATTTTGTTACATTATGGTCAGATAGGACACATAGAATTAGGTCTATCTTTCTGAATTCATTGGGTTTCTTTGTGTCTGCACATATGGTCTGTGTGTGTGTGTGTGTGTGTGTGTGTGTGTGTGTGTGTGTGTGTGTGTATGTGTGTGTTTAAGCCTTTGTGTGCTTCTAAGTAGAATGTTCATTCTCTGTTGTTCAGGTTGAATATTTTGTACCCACCTATTATATCCTTTTGATATATAGTGCCATTTAATTCTGATGTTTCTCTGATAATTTTTTTATCCAGATGACCTCCCTACTGGAGAACGTAGGATATGAAATCATTTACTCTTATTGGGTTGATGTGGATTTGTGTGTTCAATTTCAGTAGTATACTTTTTATAAAGTTGGGTGCACCAGAGTTTGATGCACATATGTTTAGTGTACTAATGTCTCCTTGGTTAACTGTACTTTTCATTGGAATGAAGTTTCATTCTTTATATCTTCATATTTTTAAATTGAAGTCTTTTTTAGATATTAGGATAATGATATAGATATGAGATATAGATATAAAATAATGTCTGCCTCTGGTCCCATTTGATTTGAGTATTATACTCATTCATTCACATTATAGTGTGCCTATCTTTAAAGCTAAGATGTATTTCTTATAGAAAATAGATAATTAGATAGAAAATTTTCCTATAATCTGAAGATTGGTCATTTTATGGTGTTTCACATTTCCTGCATTTTTCTTTTCTATGACTTTTTTTCTATTTTTTGTTTATATGCTCTACTTTATCTTGACTCTCGATAGATTTAATAAATACCTGGCACACCTTTTGGTGGCAGCCACTTATAAAAGAGCAAAAAAGAAGAAAGCTTTTACGTTTTACTTATTTGTCTTCTGTCTCTGTCTCCATCTCCGTCTCCCTCTTCCTCTTTCTCTCCTTCTCCCTCTCCTTTTCCTCTCTCTCAATCTTTCTCCCTCTGTCTCTCTTATTCTGTCTCTCTCTCTCTCTCTCTCTCTCTCTCTCTCTCTCTCTCTCTGGCAAGTTCTATTCTGCAGCTAAGACATTACTTCACTGGTGTAAGAACCTCCTTTTTGGGAATTCCAATATACATTAAAGACCAACTGACACTTTTGGCCTTGTAGATTGGCCAACTATTGGATTATTAACTTTTTCATTAAAAGGCAGCCATTTTGAACAAACCTGACCATAGTCTTAAGGTAATCTAATAAATCCCCTTTTGATATATCAATGTTAGAAGTGGGATATCTTCTTCTGAGGTGTTTGTCACAGAACCTTAAAGTCCCCCAGAATAATCCAGGCTTTTGCTTTTTTTCTTGATTGTCCACCAGAACTAGAAATAAGACTATTTCTGAAGATACCACATGCCTTCAGTGCATGATATCCACTGAAGCAAGTACCGTCAAGCTGGAATTGAAGTGGAACCTTCCTCCTTGCTGGCTTGCTTTCATAATCCCAGAAGGTAATGTAAATACTGCTGACAGAAAAGCCATTAAGAATCATACCTAGCTCTGAACCCTATGAACTATAAAACCAACTCTGCTAGGCAAGGTGTGCTCACTTGGTTGAAGGTATGGGTCTGTGGTTAAGAGAACATACTCTTGCAGAGGATTTGGGTTCAATACCCAGCACCTACCTGGTGAATTACAACTACCTGTTACTCCAATTCTAGGGATATAACACTCTTTTCTGGTATCCAAGGATATCACACACACATACAATCTACTTACAAATGGACAGATACTCACACATACACATCAAATAGATAAATCCAAAAACATATATTCACATGCACAAATCTGTCATTATTGAAGGATCCAGCATGACTTCAGGGCAGATATGACAGAGTTGGCAGGGAATGAAGAAAAGGAAAATGAAGACAGAAAGCTATAGTTAGTGGACTGGGATCTTACTGGAAAAAAACACTACAACCTGCAAGTGTGGCTTACTCATTATACATAGACTTGAACAAAGAAGTAAGGGGGGTTGCATACAGCTGTACAGGTGGCAAGTTATTATTAACAGATATTAAATGGGGAAGTGTTCATGGTATATGGCTGGATCAGGTGACAGATTCAAATAATAAGCAGTCTGTATTGGCAAGCAGTTTATGGACTTCAAAATTTCTTGAAGAGAATACTGTGATGGATATCTACTGCACACACTATTAACACTCACAGATGGGCCAGTAGGGCAGACTTTGCCATTTCCATTTGAGTCTTACTGTCAGGGTGAAAGTTTTTCCTTTGTAAGACTCTGATGAGCCTTAGCTACTGGGGACCGCCCAAAGGATTGATGCAGAAGCAAGAAGAATTTATTGTTCCATTGTGCTGGGGTCATTCTGACCCAAAAGAGAGGTGATGACTGTGGGAAGTCTATTTGGTCAGTTTTTATACAGTTTTCAGGGGTAGAATAGAGCAACAGCCACTAGGCAGAATGTGATTGGCAGAACAGTGTGACTTTTAAACTGATTGGTCCTTAAAAGATGAGGTGACAAGGACTTCCCTTGTCTGTAACTGGCCAATGGTAGGTCCACCCTGCAGTTCTCCTGAGGAATGTAATCCAGGAAGGGAAGGGTGCCTACCATTGACCTCTTCTCCCTTCAAGGAAGGGATGGATCTTTATCCTCCAGAGTCCAGTGGAATTTTCCAAATTCCCTGAACTGACCTCTTCACCTTCATTGCATATGTCTAAGAATCTGGGGTGCTTGGCATAGCAAGCTCATGTCAACATACATACTCACTCAAGACCTGCCTCATTATGGCCTTTCCCTGCTCCCTACATGGTACTATTATAGGGATATCTACTGCTCACTGAAGGAATTTGAGACCCACTCCAAAGGAAGAAATTTGTGCCGGATACTGTATACCTAGTCAAAGCCCATAGCCAGGAAGATCACAGACTCTACAGGGAAAATAAATATTTCATTTTTTAGTAAGTTGACAAAACATTAAGCTACCCTCTAAATATTTGTTCATAACCTTTGACAAACATTAGTACCCACATTAATCAGAGAAGCCATTCTTTCAAATGAATATTGGTGAATGAAGAGATTCATGGTTATACAAAGTGCTAAGAATGTTTGATTGATATGTGTTTAGCCGTAAACAAGACATTTAAACCAATACCTTTAAGGCTCGAGAACATTGCAATAAAGTGAGTGGGAAGAAGGTAACAGCCAGAAGATAAGGAAGGAGGCTATGAAACACCATTTTGGGTGAAAACATAGCCATTGCAATCGGGAACTCATAGTTAGAGATGACTGCACTGAGACTGCATAAGAATAAGATCACCAAAAGCCAAGCATGTATTGAAATTAATCCTGGAACTCTACTCTCACCACCAGTGAATTTACTACTGACAGAGTCACTGGAAAGGGGAAATACTGCCCTTTGTTGGGTATCCAGAGATGACTCCACCACCCTCAATGGAAAATTCCAATCTTGAGGTCACACAGACAGCCCTGATTAGACCAAAAGGGCAACAACAGAAAATAAAATGTCATGAATCTGGTAAAGGGACTGGTCAAGACACTACTGATAGAGATAGGAGTAGAATAGACATAAAAGAGAGTACAGGGAAGAGTAATCAAAATATGTGAGACACATGCACAAACCCTCAAATAATATACTTGTTATAAAATTTAAGCAAAAACATAAAAATTACAATGTATTTGTCATCTGAAACCTGTGCTGCTTCTGGGTTCATTAATTTAGATTCAAATTCCAGTCATGCCATTTAACTATGAAATTTTGGACAAATTACTTTAATTATTTAATATTAATTCTCTTTTCTATAGAATCTAAGACCAGAAGTTTTGCTCATAGAGATGCAATCTGGATTATAATTTAAAAAGGTATATGTCAAGTCTGTAACACAGTGCATGGATCATTATATGTATCCACCCTCAGTTTGTCATTTTCCCCCACTTCTTTGTTATCTAGTAACTTAAACCAAGAGTAGATGTTATTAACACACATATTATCTCTTGGTTTTACAGAGAGGATAGGGTGAAAGCAATTGAAATCTTTAAAATGTCACAGCAGAAGCAGACTCAACCATGGCCACTCCCTACGTTCATTCAGATAAAACTAATGAAACCATTTCTCTAACAAGCACCTTCTATCCTGTTCAATACATTATTGCAGGAACCTTTTACAGTGGAATCATTTTTATCTAGAAACAAATATTTGTAAAAGTGTCAACTACTTTCATTCCTTAAAATGATCATTTCCACTACAAAGTAACACATACTAGAGCTAAGAAATACTATTCTAATAGATAAAACACAGAGATCAGTAGAAATTTTACAAATTATGTACATCAGGCTACAAGAAACAATATGTTTGTCATCTACAGATAGAAGTTGCTTTGTGGAAAAAATTTTAATGCAGTTATGGATCAAGCTTTTGAGTGCTTTGATTTTCAATATCTTTAAAGGCTATGAATATTTATTATTTGGAGAAAATTCCTTTAAAACTCAATTTAAAAAGTCAAGTAAAATATAAACAAATGATTTGATGTACATTTCCCAATATACAGACTAATATGTAACAATATTAATATGTAAAATATATTATTAATGTGTAAAAATATTATTATTAGTTAATGTTATTAACAATAATGTTAGTAGTTCTCCTGAAAAATGCAAAAAAAAAATCATTAAGAAATAATCTTACTAGAATGGTTGAAGTCATCTCCTCTAAGACTCAGGTAGCATTACATAAGGGAGAACAGAGAATACATAAGATTCAGAAGACATTTTGAAGAGCTAAAAAAAAAATTCTTCTTTCTAGACTTGATACAATTGTGATAATCAGGAATAAAAAACAACTGTGGCCACCAGCACTGGACCTACACAACATCGATCATAACAGCAATTAGTCAAGGAAGGAGACTGAAATCTTAGTGTCTTGACCTGTATGAACTATTAGCCAATCATAGATTCTGGGAGATGGGGAATGATTGTCTGTATTTGTATATTCTCTGCTGAGTGCACAAGGCTCCAAAGGAGAGCTCCACAACCATGGTAACACAGGGAGATGTCAGTGAATCACAAAACAGACAAAGACATGAAAGATATATGTGGAGAGGAATTGTTCTTAATGAGGTGGTAGGTAGGTAGGGGGTGAGAGAATTTGAAATGTATTGTTTACCCAAACAATTATATAAAAATTAATTAATAAGGAAAAACTAAACTAAAAAAATCAAGCAAGAAAATTGGTAGTGACTTGGTTTGATAAATAGATGAAGGTGCTAAGAACATACGTATAGGAGTGTGATCCCTTAGAAAACTGGTAATTTTTCTTTGAAATTAAAATTACCTAGTTTGGCATGAAGCAAATTCACTGATAGTGATAGGCAGCTACAAAGAAGCAAAATGAAACTCGTATCTCTTTCCCAAATTATACAACACTGTTATACTTTTATCATACTGAAAACCTGAAGCACATCCACATGAATGAAAAAACAAACAGTGGGGATTTTATGATGGAAATTTAGACAATAGGACAAATACACATATCAACAATATACACAACAGGCTGGATGAATCTCAGAAAATGTAGGCTGTGCAAAAGAAATCAAGTATTCAAATTTCATTAATATCAAGTTTCAGGGAAAGGAAAACAAATAAAAAGAAATAAAATCAATGTGTTCCTGACGTGCAGAAAGACAGACTACACAGGAGCATGAGGAAGCAGTATGAGTACGAGATATGCTCCTGGGTATTCTGAACACCCACAATTCTTAGAATAGTTTGTACAAGGTATGCCTTAAAATGGTTAACTTTATATCAACATGGATATGTTCTTTGAATGGTATAAATAGTCAAATTGGTGTATTTTGGGTAAAGTCAATAGCCTTTCAGAATGAGATTGGGTCTCATACAATCATATGAAAGCCTGAAAGGACCAAGATAGGCAACCTCACAGATTCTTCAACTCACTGGCTTCAGAACTTATATACACGTTCAGGCTCCAGTCCATCTATCTTTGAATTAAAAATATACCATTGTCTCTCCTGTGGATATTTTAGATTTGAGAATTGCCAGCGTATGCAATTACATGAGCAAATACCTTATAACATCTAAATATGTACATATGTATCTGTAACTGTCTATCTATTTATCCACATATCTATCCATCCATAGTCAGAAACAGACAAAGCAGAGGTAATATCCATGCATTCTATTGACTGTGTTTTTCTGTAGAATATGACTAATGTATATTTTAACTTAATAATAATAATAATAATAATAATAATAACATATGAAGTGAATTTCCAAGAATTATTTTGTGAATTCTTTAAGGAGACCCTTCCAAATCAATAGATTCCAATCCAAGTTAATTTTCACAGTAAAGTCTTCAAAGATTGCCAAAAATCCTGATTATTCTTGATGAAACTTGAATACTTTTACCTTTAGGAAAATGTAGTTTAGCATCTCATACAGCTGATTCCAAGTGTCACTTTGTAACCTCACTCCCTTCTTCATGAGTTTCAGAGTCACTATCCTCCACTGCTAACGTCTAATTCTAGGAAGCCGTTTATATTTGACCATCACAGTAATGACTGCACTTTACTTATGAGGTCTTATTTAGACCCTAATCAATTTGAAGTCTCAACTGGAAGCTCTAGGAATGCCAAAGGCCTCTCCAACTTAGCGGGTTGTGATACCAACAACCACCTTCCCAACATCTAGTTCTTAAGACCTCTACATATGTGTCTAGCTTTTCCCCACAGATTCTACTGCATTCTTGACACCAAGTGCAAAGCTTTAGCTCACCCCAGAAAAAGGACAGTAGGCAGTTTTGATCTGGGTTCAGTCACCACCTGGTTGACAGAAATTTACAGAGAGATACTATTTGTACTCTCTGCAGTTCCTCTTTGAGGTTTTTCTCCTTAAGCCTCATTCATTTTCCAAGTATTAAAATCAAAATTGACTATTTTCCTTTTGTGGGAACTGAAAACTAGAAAACACCACCAAAGGAAATAAGTAAAACTTATAAGTAGTACCATGATTTCTCTTCCACAAAAAGGAACCTAGAAGCCTCCATTCCTTCTACTGCTGCCATGCCTCTTCTACCAGCTTTTAAATAATCTGTAATTTAACACTCTTGTTCTTGGGTGTTATGCAGAGCAACCATTAAAGTCATCCAACAATAGGCACTTATAACAGCTTCCACAGACTGATCAAATTTCAGATACCATCAGTGACTTGAAAGAGTGTTAAAGCTCCCTGTCACCTATCTACCTTCCCATGGCTCACCAACATCCACTGCCCCATTACTTTCACTGGAATCTAGTTACATGCCCATCCTTTGGGGTGTTCAAGCATAAGCCCTTTCCTGCTTTCTGTCACTAGGTTCACTGTGCTTTCCATCTCTGTTCTTTTGTTGGCTAAGTCACCCATTCCTTCTTGACCATATTATGTCATTTGACATTATTTTGTTATTTATTATTTGTTTTGCTTTGCTTCCAATATGTATCAAAATGTAATTAAGTTGCAAAGTCACATACAAATATTTGACACAAATACATGACAGTATATAAGATTTAGCTATGCAGAGAAGGAGCAAGGACAGTGATAACATCTGCAAAATGAAGCCACAGAAGACAGAGAATATTAAAAGTAGAGAAAAGGAGAAAACTGAAGGAATAGTTTTTCAATGCTTTTGATAAACAAATTCATTTTTACTCTGTAAGTCATCATGAAATGGCCCACAAAGTTTTGACCTTGATTTTACACTAATCAACATATTTCAATTGAGTTTCCAGTGTATTAAAAATATACTGACAATATCATGCTTCATAGCTACATTTGACACTTGCATGGCAAAAGCATTCACATTATCTTAGACTACTATGTCTTAGGTACTCTTGACAATTTAAGAGAGATTCTATGCCTTTTAGTCATCTTTAACTCAGTAGATAACCAGATATCAAAATGTAGGATTTAAAGAATACATACATTAACAAGGCTTAATATTTTGATTTTCATTATATTGTAAACTGTTGTAGGGAATTATAAAAAATGAATCCACTCCGCAAACTTTCTCACCAGGCCACGTTCTTGAGCCAGTATTGACTGGCATCATCACATCCCGGCAGGCTCTTATTCTCTCCCAGCTATTTGAAACATCTTGCTCACATGCAACTCTTTACACTCCCCCACAATCATTCATCTAAGTAGCGCCTAATACCCGGTAAGTAAAACATGACTCTTAAGGCCTTATTATCCAATCAGACTTATATAATAATAAGATCACAATATGCAAGATGCCAATACAATAATTTCAGAACCAAATAATAAAGACAATATTCTAACCCAATTAATCTGTTTTATAAAAACCATTTCTTGATTGTATAATCACATGGGGTCTGACTCCTCATCATCCTCTGACTCCATGATGAAGAAGAATCTCCTCCTGCTCCTGACCTTTCTCCTCCTCCAACTCTAGCTCCTCCTCTCTATTCCTGTCCAATCATAGGCCTGTCACTGCATTAATGTGATTGGACAGAGAAAATGCTGCAGCGTTTCACCCTTTCTGTTCAATTAAAAACAAAAAAACTTTCTCTCAAAATATAAATTGAACACAACTATTACATATACTGTAAATTATCTTGTTTAAGGTATATCTGACACCCAATCTAACATCTTTGTCAATAAAATTGAACACTATCTTCTATCTTAACTTAAAAGACAAAAACTTTGCACCTGGCTATGTCTTGGCTTAGATTGGATGCCATCTGAAAACCATTTTCTCAAAAGTAAAAAGCTAAGGGACTACATAGTTTTCAACTCCATCAGAAATCCAAGAACGACTGAATAATTGAGAATATATGGGAAGCCTAACACAACTTCCAAAATTTAACCAATTGATAGAGACTGCTGGACACCTGGACAGTTCTTACTTCAAAATGTTGGAGCATCAGTCTTCAGCCTTCTGGCCTGTGAATATCTGGTAGACAAGAGAAACAGGAATATTAAGGACTTGTCTATTCTGTCTCAGCAGAATTAAGCTGTCCTAGGCTTGTAAGTGTGTCTTTTTTGGACAGTATTGTCTGTAGATGAAGAGACAGTTTTTGCCTAGTGGCTATCTTGCCACAACTGGAGCAACTCTGATGATGCTCAATTTCTTCCGCAAATCTAAAACAGGGAAGGCTGTTAGGAGCAGACTAGTCTCAAAGTGAATAAATAATATTAAATATCACATTCTGTGGATTTCTGATATTTTGAAAACCAGCTATCTATGTAAAGTAATCTGGACTGTTGTCTGTTAACTACTCTCTATTTTTAAATAAATTCTTGAAATCACCCTAACAATAAACTCAGAGCAATAAATTTGCTAATTTGGCCCTAAACTCACAGGTCTAAACATCTCAGATCTCTTTATAATAACAGCAAAAGAAGGACTGGGTCTAAGCCCTGTACTTTTAATTATTTAGTACCAATAGAAGAAATTTATACTAAAGATAACCTTTATTTTGTATCAAAATAAATTCTGTACCAAATAGGAACTTATGACTTTAACTTAGTAACAATTATAAGGTTTTCTATCAAATGAGATTATGGCTATACAATCAATTTTGGCTATTTTCTCCCTGTTCCAAATATGACTATTTTTGCATTTCTTAGAAAGACAACCTATTAATAACCCTGTGCATCCTCAAAGCCCAGGGAACCGGGTCTACAAATCTTCATAACTTCTTCAAGCTGAACATGGGCATTGAGATATTATGAAGGGGATGGGGAGGGAAAGCAGGATTTATTAGTCTCTGATGTCTATTTCTTGACTGGATCTGGCTGAAGTCCAGAACATAAGGAGTTCAAGCAGGCCAGTTTAGCATGTCTGATGAGGAAATTCACCAAGGCTGTATATTCTGTAATATATAAATCTCAAAACAATTTTTCAGTATCATTAAGATATGTTTTTTGTTTGAATCTCTGGAATCTAGTTCTCTGGAATGTGTGAACACCTTAGTAAACCTTAAACTTAAAACTTCTGAATAACCAGTGTTAATGAAGAATGGCATGTTCTGTTATACCCTGTGCAGCTTACAGTGATGATCTTTGACTGTTTGGTTGCTATTTTATAAGTTTTAATTGCAAAGAAATTGAACATCCTTTCTGCATATATACAATGTGTTTCAGTATTTACAGATATTTTGTTTATCCCAATGACTTTTCTAATAATAGATACATTATTTTACTAGAATTTCTCTTCTGGAGATAGTTTTTCTTTAAATATTTCTCTACTGGTGGTAACCAATAGACAATTAAAACACCTGAAGTAACTATTATTTTACTAATACTTAGAGCAAATTTTCTTTGGGCTGTAAAATTACTTTTATGTCTTTTTTTAAAAATTGTATATTATACTCATCAATAATTTTTACTTGAGATTTACTTAGCAACAATAACCTTTAATTATATTATATAACATCACAGTTTACATACAGACCTTAATATGCTTAAAGACAAACATGCTTTTCAAAAATACTAAATCTTTTACTTTCCACTCATAAAAAAATTACACAGTGTTAAATTATTATTTGAAATGATGTTTAGAAAGAAATCACCTTTGAAGCAAAAGTCAGTTTTCAGGAGACACTAATAAACATGAGGAGAAATGTTGTCTGTGGAAGGAGGATGAGCACAGATTTCAAAGCTTTGTTATAATTCATCCTGCATTCCACTGAGAACACAGAAATCTGTCACTAAATATTCATTGATCAGTTCAAACCCATATTTGAAATCATTTAAAATGAAAGCTATTTGCCTAAGATGTACATATAAAATGACACAGATAAAGACTTCCTCTTTATAGTTTTTATGATACATGGATGTTTAATCAGTTTAAATCAACAATTGATTTTTGATGTTGCTTCCTTTGTAGATTTCTGACATGCCTACTGTAAACTGTAAGAGGTCTGTGATCAAAGGGGAAATGTACACTCAAGCATTAAATTAAGAATTAAAAGAACCCTAAGTATTCCAGGGAGAGAGATGCTTGTAGAGCCTACACTCTTCTTGCTTACCCTTATCATTACAGCTTAATGTACTTTTGCCATCAGTACTCAGGACAAATAGTCAGGAAATAGCAGTGTGGCAAAAAAGCCCTTCATTAACACTCAGTAATCCCAAGGCTACTCGGTTGAACTGTTCCCATGGAATTTCAATAAAAAACAGATACCATGGAATTGTTTTAGATAGAATTTTTTTTTTGAAAACACATTCAATGAGAAAAGCTTAAACATGAAATTGAAATTATTTCACCTGTAGGGATCATTTTCTTCAAAAAAAAAAATACTTTTAGGACTTAGGACATAGTGTCATGTTAGTGTAGTTACTTAGATTGAGCATACACACAGACACTCGTTCATACTTCATACGTTCACATACACTCACACTCACTCACACACTCACACACATGTACATACTTACACACTCACATACACACATACTCACATATATAGAAAATATACATTCATAAATAAGTTATATTTTAGTAAAAAAAGTCTTGGGTTGTTGACAGGAGTATCAATATATGTATTCTTTTCAATATTTGCCATTTTTTAAAATAGTCCCAGTGTTTAGACTATTTAGTAAATATTGTTTTAAAGTAAGAGCCAAAGGATGAAAGAGTTGAAGTGAAATTGTTTATGCTAGTATTGTCAGAAGCAACACCCAAAAAGTCTTACCAACATAACCACATGAACAAAGTCAACACCAATAGACACTCTAAAGTATAGATGGGAAAAAGCCCATGAGGCCCAACAATGTACTAGAGAAAGCTAGGGGCAGGAAAGAGGGCCTTCTCCAGGAAAAAGCTCTCCAATTAGTTGTCTAGTGCCAAATGATCAGCCCTGAACACATACATGCAAGTGATATTATACAGAATGAACATGCTATATTTAGAAATATATGTATATACATATATGCATTCAATAATAACAATTAGAGAAAAAAAGAGGCTATTAATTTGAAAGAGAGCCAGAAGGAATATATGGGAGGGTCTGGAGGGAGATAACAGAAAAAGGAAATGTAATCACAGTATAGTTTCAAATTATAATATAATTATACAAATTAAAAATTATAAAAATTTAAAGATCCTTTCAAATTGTTTTAATAATTTTATATAAACATAGCAAGAGCTAACAAAGAAAAGAAAGAAACAAACTAAATATCCTTATGATCATCATCTGTTTCAACATATACTGCTTTGAAAGCCTCATAGAAATTTGGAAGTGGGTTCTTCCAAGGGTTTTTACTTGTGTTGTACCAGACCATGGTACATGCAAGAACACAACAAAGCAATGGACACAGTAATAAAAATGTATATTGTGGCTCAAATCTAAACAGTTTAGTGATGCTTTGTTCAGTTGACCCAAGTGAGTCCATAGTACCCATCGCCTTATGCCCCTAGGTTTGATATTGTTTTGGAGAATGAAGTAGAAACAAACCTTTCATGATAGAATTCCCAGTATGGGAATCCTGTTTCATATTTTATCCAGGGATATTTGTGAATTTCTTTATCAGTATGACTCAACCTCATAACCTTAGAAAACCCTTGAGAGTATCCATGCTATTTTCTGTTAACCAGTAATTTATATCTTTCAGCAACAAGTGTTTTAATTGCAAATTTATTTATGAATGGGTTAAACTAGTTTTCATTGTGAAGGAAATACATGTGTATTTCTCCAGGACAAAATGCCATGAAAATGAAAATAAATAGGTGGATTTATGGTTGTGTACTACAAATCACTGAAGCTTAGAAGATTTTGCTTATAAAGCTACCCTAATAATCCATCCAGATCACTGCTAAATCCATTTGATCACAGCAGTTGACGTCAACCGTAAAGATGCCAAAATCATCCTTCCAGTTCTATATCGTAGTAGCTCAGGTATCCAGCCTAGACAGGCATGGCTGCAGATCCTAATGTCTGTCTGGTATACTCTCTAGCCTTCCATATACTTTTAATTACAAATATTTTATAAGACGTAAGTTATATGTCCTACTTTTGGCACTGGAGCTGCAATTATGAAAGTATGGGGGACTCTCTTTCTCTCCTCTATACTGGTCAAAGTAGACAAGAAGGGTCTGACCTGAAACTTCTTGGTTTAAAAAGTGAAAATTGGAAGTGAAGATCCCAGGGAATTCAGTCCTCAAGAGTCACTTCCTGTACTTAGGGTAATTTGACAATTTCTCAGCAAAGTTAAGTGGGCAGAGAATAATTTATCCTACTTACATGTGCTACTGGTTATTTTTCCAAGAAACTTTCAAAGAAACCCTTAGGGAGGAGGGTAAATACGTAGCCCTTTGTACTCTTAAAAGTTCAAAACTGTGTAAAACAAATTTCTAATCTGGGTAGACAATTACTTGGATTATTTTGGTGGGAACAGTGTTACTGTTCCTGTGGCCAGCTCTACAGTCTTCATAGAGCAAATGTGTTGATTTTCAAGAGCAGTTGAGGACAAATTTAAACTTATTTCTATCAAAATAAAAGTAATGATTCTAAGCCATGCTCAGAGGTTTGCTCCTAGTCTGGTGTTCTCATCGTATCCCTTTACTGAACTGTGTGCCTCTTGATTTGGTTGGTTGGCTTTTGCACTAATTTGGTTAGCTTTTTCAGTCTTGCTATGAAGTCCAAGCTGAATTCAAACCTTGGATTCTCCTGCCTCAGAAGATGTGGAATTACAGGTGTGCATCACCACGACCAGTTTCATGTGTGATTCAAAGTGCTGTTTTGCAGAGTTGACAGAATTGAGTGCACACTTCATAGTCGCTGAGGAGTATTTAATAAACATCAGTGGTTTTAATCTTCTACTTCCTTCTATAACTATTAGCTCAGTGGACCTGATTGGCTTGCTACCCCTGCCCCCAGCCTCCCATTAATCCCCTCTACAGCTGTGGCTGTGAACATTAAAGTCAGTGGAGTGAGCAGATGAGCATTGGAAAACATCATCCCCATCTTACTACTTGGCACAAAAGTGAACTAGGAAGCAGGCAAGTGGATCACACTTAGAATGCCAGCACTCAAGACACTGAGGCATACTGATTGTGTGAAGCTGTGACTGGTCTAGTCTACAGAGTAAGACGGTATCAAAAAAAAACACTCAAGTTAATTTCTGTCCTATGTTCTGCTCCATAATATTGTAAATAAATCACAACTTCTTAATAAGATATTCAAAATTTCATTGATTACAAAATGTCAGAAAATTAATGGCTATTTGGATTTTTTACTGAAAATAGTATTTTCAGGCAATACATTCTGATCATTATTTTCCTTCCCCCAACTGCTCCCAGACCCTTCTGACACCTCCCCACCATTCAACACCACACCTTCTTTATCTCTCTCTTTAGAAAACAAATAAAAACAAACCAGAATAAGCAAAACAAACAGAAAAAAAAGAAAAAAGACATTAGAAAAAAAACATACACAAGGAGAAACACACATTTACCCACACAAAACATAAAATATATAAAAACACAAAATCAGAAGCCATAATATATAAGCAAAAAACCAATAAAGGGAAAAATGAAGCCCAAACAAAGTAGTATGGAATTAAAAATAATCTCCCAAATTGCCAGTTGCCACGGACCGGGGTTTCTTGTGGGAACCCCTTGTTCCTCAGGATGATGAGTTCTGGCCAGGTGTGCACGGGATTCAGTGGGTGACAGACAGACACAAGAAGTGTGTTATCTGAATGTATTTCTTAAAAATGGCATGAGACTTTTACAGTCATAGCAAAAGAGAAATGAAAAATCTGGCAGCTCAGTCGTCAAGGTACATCTGAGGCTACCTGAAACACACTGGGTCTAAAAACAGCAGCCATCTCCTCTGGACTGGTACTGCACCCCCCCACACCCCCCACCCCGGCTCTAAGCACACTTGAGCTGCATGGGTCCAGCTGGAGTCCTGGGGGCTGCAGGTGCACCAGCCAGGGGAACAGAGGCTCAAATCTCGAATCTCTAATGCTGACTGCTGACTGCTGTCTCTCACACACGCACTTGGCTCAAGGTCCTGTCCATCCTAGGTAAAACACCCACTATGCTAATCTTCTGAGCTAGTAGAGACAGTCTCTTGTTAATTTCTAGGATTGGTTCAGCTGCAGTACTTGACTGAGAATGAGGATTCTACTTGACCTTGCCCTGGGATAAGTCTCCCAATCTGTAAGCTTCAAAGCCCTATTCCCTACCTTATTTCCCTAACAATACCAGAAGCAATTAGTCTGGATGGGTAACATTCTTTACGAAATTCTGAGCCAGGGTTTGGCTAAGATGTTGGAACCTTGGTAAAGGTCAGAGAGCAATGTTCAATTTTGTCTAGCTGTTAATAAATCATATCTTGATGGGCACCTAGCACGTGAGTTTGCAAGGACATATTTGGGCTACCTCTGAGTTAGGGGTGCCAGGAGACAATGCAGGGGAAGTAGACTGACTTCCTTGAAGTTTTCACCTCAAATACTGCTGTCACGCAAAGTCTGCGTGGCAGCCAGTGATGGTTATGTGAGGCACTGACTTATGAGTTCAGAGTCGTTTTATTGCTGTGTTACTCCAGAACAATAGTATTTTGTTTTCCTCTAGGTTCCTAGCCTAATAAGTTTCCAACTCTTGGCTACCCAAGTGGTATCATACATGGATATCTCTTTATGCAGTTAGCCTTTAATCTGATTTTATAGAGATTGGTTACTCCCACATAACTTTAATGCCAGTATTGTCCCAGTGTATCTTTCAGGAATGTCATAGTTGTAGATCACAAGTGGTGAAGCTGGGTTGGTGCTTACCTTTCTCCTATGGTCATAGGCAGAGTACTGTTCAGATGAACACTAGTCATACAGGTAAAGACTCTACTGAAGCACCAGCATGACTATCCCATGTTTGATGAGATATTTAAGTGTTGTCTTCAGTAACAGGGCCTAACCATCAATTTGCAGACAGCAAACCATAGCTTTGGCAGTTAGGGTTTCCATGAGGCTTTTTAAGCCAAAACTTGATTAGAAACAATCCACTCCTGGCACTGGAATTTTCATTTGGTAGCAAGAGATGTCTTGTTGGGGCTTTGTCTACCCCATTATTCGGTGATTCCATTTAGATTTCTTTCATAAATGTATAAATTTTAAGAAGCTTTCACTATATAGTTGGTTTCTATAAGACTCCCTCAAATGGTCCTTGGTGTTAGTTATCCTTCCTTGTATTCCCTCCCTAGCCTGTCTCTTCCCTTTCCCTCTCCATTTAACCCTTCCATTCTAACACCTCAACCCTGTAGTCTACCTATAATTAAATATTCTATTTCCCATTCCTCAGGAGATTCTTCCCTCCCCCTTAATCCCTTACTACACACTTAACTTCTGTGGCTATGCAGATTGTAGCATACCTATCAAAGACTGAAAAGTTAATACTGCCAAAGAAGCAAATATAGACTATGTTTTTCATTTTGGTTCCCATTCCTCACTCAAGATGATTTTCTTATATCAAATATTTATAGTTTCTTTCTAAGCTAACCAGCCAAGTTTTATGTGTGTGGCTCCCCTAACAGTGCTATACTGGAACTGACAATGTGCCTGACAAACTTTAGCTCTGCTTCCCTCTGGTCAGAAGAAACCTACTACTGCCCCAGCCCTAAGCCTCATCTCCACAAATCTCATTTTTTTCTTTTTTTGACTAAGAATCAGCTTTTCCTTCTGTCATTTTTTAACAAGAGCACACATTTCAGTAAAATAACAGTTTCATATAGTTTCATCCATCCTAAAGAAAAGAAGTAGGTTTACAGAAGCCTCCTGCTTTCTCATTCAAGTAAAGACCACCTGCCAAGTGTCAGCAGAGGGAGGGACCTAACCTTGCAGGGCTGAATAGTTCTAAATCAACTTGACACAGGCTAAAGTTATCTAAGTGGGGGAGGGGGGAACCTCTTTATTCTTTCCACCTAGTCTTCGTGTTTCAGTAAATATATAATTTCTTGGCATAGTAGAAAGGTGGATTCTGCTATTCAACATCATGAACAATTGTTTCATAAATGTTTCAGTGGCCTGTTATTTACTTGACACTTAAAAATAAAAACAAATATGCATTTTTTATTTTCTTTCTGGGTGCTAAGTGTTGAACACTGGATACCACGTGTGCTAAATATGGGTTTAATTTCTAGCCACTTTAAATATGTATTTTAAAATGAAGTAAGAGCCTGTCTGCAGAAGCTAATGTAGGGTTACAGAAATAAATAAGTGAAAATAAAATATCACTGTGGATCTCTGTTTTATTAAAGAAATGGGCAGGGAAATTTTCAGGATAGGAAATGATATGAGCAACAGTACACGACCCATTTAATCACTGTGTCCATTGAGAGCAATGGTATTTTCCTGTTTAATCTCCTCAAAGGGAGAATAATTTCCAGTGTATCTAAACACTGGAAAACCTAGGGAAGTGCTGAAAATTCTATTAAAAAAAAAAAAGGTTCACTACAATGCAACTAAAACGAGTAAATCCATGGAGAAAATGGTAAATATTTCACATGTGTTTGGACAGATGCTTTGAAAACAGTATACTAATTTCAATGAACAAACAGCAAAGTTCTGACCATGTGAACAAAGCTGTATGTACGTTCTCCAGAGTCACTTGCTGCTGGGAGTTTGTCAGTGCATCAGCCTTGCCATGACCAAGAGACTCTGCTTTGCAGCAGCGGTTTCCCATCTCTAGGTAGCCCAGTCTTTCCAGTCTTTTTGGGGAAAGAGGGTGGGAAAGCATGTCCCTAGTTAGGACTGCTGACTCTGCAGACACTGATTTTCTGCACTTTGACCAGTTAAGAGCCTCTGTGTTAACTATTTCCCTGATAAGGCCTGAGAGCTGCACTCATCTATAAATTTGTATTTAGAGATGTATTTTAAAGAAACCTTGTGATGATGAATGTCTTCACTTAATCTTTGTTAGTCCCCTTAATCTACAGGAGACTGATGAAAGTATTTGTATATTTTTAAATATAATGAACCAATGTTAAAAATGATAGGGAAGTTCTCTGCATGACCAGATGTAGAGAGGATTCAATGTGCTAATGAAATGGTTGACTTCAACAATCAATGCAGTTAGAAATACATACTTAGCATATACTGTCTCACACACATAGATCTACAAAAGAAAGATGATATTTCTGACTTCCTAGAAACATACATCTACAAATTTAATCATGCTGGGCTCAATGCTGCATGTGTAGATTTTCAGCACTCAGGAAATGGAGGGAGGAAATTTCAAATCAAGGCCACCCCACCAAAAACAAGTAACAATAATAAAACAAAACAAAACAAAACAGCTCATCGTGGAAACTGAATCATTTCCAAGAGTGTTAGAAGGGACATAAGCACAGATCTACTTCAGCTATTGAAGGGTAAGAGACCTAATCCAGAACAAAGAGATTACATGTGCAGTGAAATGATTCAGAACAAGACCACCCCTGGCAGTGTGTGAAGTCTGAGGATAAGGCAGTCCAGATGAGCTCCAGAGGTTTCTGTGTGGAATGGAGGGCAGGATGTCTGAAGGTTACTAAGACATGAGCTATAGGGCACAAGATAACACCAGGAATGTATCAGAACTGAAGTCAGATAAGACTGGCTTTACCTACACAGATGACTCGGGTATCTATCCAAGCTCACTGGTGATTTGCTGCAGGATATCCTGTTTAAGTTAATGCAAACCATTGTGTACTTTTAGAAAAGATACTACCATCTATAGAAAAGGGCCTGTACTCCTGGGGGGAAATACGCTTACCACATGTAAGGTTTCTTTTTCCTGTTAAGTTCCTCAGTGACAAATTAAAAATAAAAATAAACAAGGTCACATTGATATATTATGGCAGTGCCATCAGAGTCTCCCTTCTGTGCTGTAACAGCCGTGACTGCTACAATCTAACTCATGTGTATTGTAAATATAAAACTTTTTGTTTTATTACTTATTTTTTTTTTTTTTGTTTTCAGACACAGTTCAAGCTATTTAATTCTTTAGAACTAACCTTACTTCTCTTGTGTATAGAGAGAAATAATGGCAGGCATTCCATCCAAGGCTGTTGCTTTTTATGGTACATCCCCAAAATTTCAGTTTGTTTTAGTCCTAAGTGAAATTGCATGTTACCCTCACCAACTGCACTTGGTACAAATCATTAACATTTCCCCCCTCCACCCCCCAGCTAAAAGCAATGTCTAATACGCCAAAGTAAACTTAAAATCTAAACTATGATGCTGTATCACATTCCGTTTTGGCAGGAAATAGATAACTGTTTTATCTACAGCAGATGTGACTGAAAGAATCAATATTGTTGACATTGTTCCTTTTGTGTAGATAGAAATCAATACTAACGATGACATCCGCTGCCATTATGTTCTGGGAAGGGAATTTTTACCATTCATAAAGTCATGTTGAGCTTTGTCTCCATTGTATTGTCACAAGCTGCTTCTGATGGAAAACACTTTGATTTGCAGTTGGCTAAGGTATTTATTTTAGTGAGACATCACAGGCAGTAGACAGTACTAGCAACAAGCTATAGGAAAAATGTCATCATTAATTATCCCAAGCGCTGGAACTGGGGTCTGTGAGTTTCAAGTAGCAGACTCACAAAGACTGTAATGTAATTTGTGATTCAAGCACAATTAAGTGTAATATATTGCTAATGTCTGTTTAGTTCATTTCCAATCATTTC
>JADRCD010223531.1:0-14941 GCA_019843815.1 Montemys delectorum
TCCCCGCCCAGGGCACCCACTGGTTGTGGAGTGGGGAGGCAGGGGGCTGCCCAGCTCCCCTCACCCACCCAGTCTCCTCTAGTAAAGATCAGGCATGGGTATAGCAGCTGAGTTAACTTCAGTGTGAAGAAGAAAGGAACCTCCTCTACAGGAGATCAGGGCATGGGTGGACTTGTTACCAACATAGGTCAATATTGTAAAAACTTGTGGTTTAGATTTTTATCATGAAGATTTAAGAAATGGAGAAAAATAAATTTAATTTAGGGGCTAGTGACATGGCTCAGTAGCTAAGAGCACTGGCTGTTCTTCCAGAGGTCATGAGTTCAATTCCCAGCAATCACATGGTGACTCACAACCATCTATACAGGAATCTGATGTGCTGTTCAGACAGGCATATATATATATGCAGTAGAGCACACATACATTAAATAAATAAAATTAAAAAATAAATTTAATTTAGTTGGATTTAAAACCATATGTTGATTTGATGGAATGGAAGTATGCTGGCCACTTAGCATTCATAGCATTCAGTTAGATGCAATCAAGTTGCAATGGCCTTGGTGGTGTTCTGGTTCCCAGTGACACAGGAGAGGGTGTTGCCAACAAAGAGGACTTCTGCTCAAACCACATTTGCAGAACTCCTTCATGTCCCCAAGCAAGAAGATAGCACCAATAAGGTGTCACACAAAACGAGGCTGATTTTGTGGAACACATCCACTTTTATATCTTCAAGACTGTAACTTAATCTGGATAGACAGTTATGGTTCCCTACCCCTATGTATCCCCATCTGACTAAATGAACGCACAGCTCAGTGCACTGTTTAGCAGCTTGTGAGAGGATTCAATGATCTGTACTTGTTTCCTCAAGTTGGCTGGGCCAGTTGTTCCATGGATTGATGTAGCAAGCCACACTTGGGCCACAGTTCACCACCCTGACCTAGAAACACCAGGAGCTGTGGTCTGTCAGCTCCACCAAGGCTGTGTAGCTAGCTGCCCCTTCCTAGCAGTGCTGGATCCTTTTGTGGGCCTTTCACTGTGCTGTGGACTCTCAGCTGTGGTAAGTGCAAGGCAAGCATCTTGCTTCTTCCTAAATTCGCTCCTCTAAAGCTTTGAAGGATTAATGAGTGATCATAATTCTCTGGAATTATATAGGCAGGTTTTTGCAAAGAGTTAGTGAAATGGCAGCCAGCTGGCTCCGGAGTCTGCATCCTTATTGCTGGGAGAGGAAGCAGTCTTTATGCTGAGAAAATGTTTCCTGTGAGCTGTGCACCTCACTCAGGATAGAACAAGCATTCACACCAGGATAGAAATGAAGGAGAGCTGGTGCCAAATGGAGCAGGTAGCCCGCTGAAGCTATTGGACTCAGTCACGTTCCTGGGCTTCTGGCAGGTTGGAACAGCATGCTGGATGCATTGCAGACGGTCCTAGTGATGGTGCAGGTCTCAGGCTTTGCTCTGCCCATTCAGTATTCCACAGTGAAGGGAAGCCTTGGAGTCTCTGTTGGTAAGATCAAATACTAAGACCAAAAATCAAGTTGGAGAGGAAAGGGTTTATTTGGTTTACACTTCCGTATTGTTGTTCAGGATCTAAAGAAATCAGGATAGGAACTCAAACAAGGTAGGAACCTAGATGCAGAGATCATGGAGAGGTGCTACCCACTGGCTTGATCCCTATGGTTGTTCAGCCTACTTTCTGATAGAACTCAGGACCACCAGCTTAGGAATGGCACCACCCTCAATGGGATGGCCCCTCCCATATCAATCACTAATAATGTCCACAGCCAGATTTTATGGAGGGAGTTTCTCGATTGAGGTTCCTTCCTTTTAGAAAACTCTAGCTTGTGTCAAGTTGGCATAAAACTATTTAGCACAAATAGTTTGAATATTTTTCAGAAAAGACAGGCATTTTCTCTCTGGTGACTTTCTAAGGCAGGACCAGCTGGGAGGCATGGGCCTCACAAGTGGCAGGGCAGCAGGGACAGGATCCTCTCTACCTCTGTCTACACCTAGGAGTGACGGTGGCAGATCCACAGCCCTCTCTGCCCCTTCCCTGCAAGTGGAGAGCTTGCCTTCAGGGAGTGCTCTAACCCAGGGACTCAGTGAGATCTGCCATTTTCTCTCCTGTGACTTTCTAAGGCGGGACCAGCCACGAAGCACAGGCCTCGCAAGTAGCAGCCTGGTCAGGATCCTTTCAACCTCAGACCACATCTAGGAGGGACAACAGATCCACAGCCTTCTCTGCATCTTTCCCGAAAGTGTAGATTCTGTCTCCAGAGTGTGCAATGACCCCAGGACTCAGAAGGGACAACTCATCCACAGCTATCTGCGCCCGGGTTTTACCAGAGGAGAGCTGATCTCCCAGAAGTGCTGACACAGGCTTACAGACCCACAGGAGGAACAAGCTCCAGCCAGAGACAGCAAGAACATCTAACACCAGAGATCAACAGATGGCTAAAGGCAAATGCAAAAGTCTTACTAACAGAAAACAAGACTACTTGGTTTCATCAGAACCTAGTACTCCCACCACAGCAAGTCCTGGATAACCCAAAACACCAGAAAAGCAAGATTTGGATCTAAAAATCATATCTCTCGATGGTGATAGAGGAATTTAAGAGGGACATGAATAACTCCCTTAAAGAAATACAGGAGAACACAGGTAAAGAGGTACAATCCCTTAAAGAGGAAACAAAAACAAATCCCTTAAAGAATTACAAAAGATCACTAGTAAACAAGCAGAATCCCTTAAAGAGGAAACACAAAAATCCCTTAAAGAATTATTGGAAAGCACAAACAAACAGGTGAAGGAATTGAGCAAACCCATCCAGGACCTAAAAATGGAAGTAGAAACAGTTAAGAAATCACAAAGAGAGACAACTCTGGAGATAGAAATCCTAGGAAAGAAGTCAGGAAACATAGATGCAAGCACCACCAACAGAATACAAGAGATAGAAGAGAGAATCTCAGGTGCAGAAGATACCATAGAAAACATGGACACAATAGTTAAAGAAAACACAAAATGCAAAAAGACCCTAACCCAAAACATCCAGGAAATCCAGGACACAATGAGAAGACCAAACCTAAGGATGATAGGTATAGAAGAGAGTGAAGACCTCCAACTTAAAGGGCTAGTAAATATCTTCAACAAAATTATAGAAGAAAACTTCCCTAACCTAAAGAAAGAGATGCCCATGAGCATATAAGAAGCCTATAGAACTCCAAATAGACTGGACCAGAAAAGAAATTCCTCCCGCCACATAACAGTCAGAACACCAAATGCACAAAACAGAGAAAGAATACTAAAAACAGTAAGGGAAAAAGGTCAAGTAACATATAAAGGCAGGCCTATCAGAATTACACTAGACTTTTCAA
This sequence comes from Montemys delectorum, assembly GCA_019843815.1. NCBI lineage: Eukaryota > Metazoa > Chordata > Mammalia > Rodentia > Muridae > Montemys > Montemys delectorum. Next base: position 3,369 of record JADRCD010223531.1, read on the forward strand.
CAGAGACTATGAAAGCCAGAAGATCCTGGCTATATAGACCCTAAGAGAACACAAATGCCAGCCCAGACTAGTATACCCAACAAAACTCTCAATCACCATAGATGGAGAAACCAAAGTATTCCATGACAAAACCAAATTCACACAATATATTTCCATAAATCCAGCTCTTCAAAGGGTAATAAATGGAAAACTCCAACACAAGGAGGGGAACTACATTCCTGAAAAAGCAAAAATGTAATCTTTCAACAAAACTAAAAGAAGATAGACACATGAACAGATTTCCAACTCTAACAACAATAACAGGAAGCAACAATTACCTTTCCTTAATATCTTTTAACATCAATGGACTCAATTCACCAATAAAAAGACATAGACTATCAGATTGGGTACGTAAACAGGACCCAACATTTTGTTGCATACAGGAAACCCACCTCAGTGACAAAGACAGACACTACTTGAGAATAAAGGATGGAAAACAATTTTCCAAGCCAATGGTCCCAAGAAAAAAGCTGGAGTAGCCATTCTAATATCGAATAAAATCGACTTTCACCTTAAAGTGATAAAAAAAGATAAGGAGGGACACTTCATACTCATCAAAGGTATGATTAACCAAGACTAACTCTCAATTCTGAACCTCTATGCCCCAAATGCAAGGGCATCTACAGTCATAAAAGAAACTTTATTAAAGTTCAAAGCACACATTGCACCGCACACAATAATAGTGGGAGATTTCAACACCCTACTCTCTGCAATGGATAGATCATGGAAACGGAAACTAAACAAAGACACAGTGAGACTAACAGAAGTTACAAAACAGGTGGATTTAACAGATATCTATAGAACTTTTTATCCTAAAACAAAAGGATATACGTTCTTCTCAGCACCTCATAGTACCTTCTCCAAAATTGACCATATAATTGGTCACAAATCAGGCCTCAACAGATACAAGAAGGTTGAAATAATCCCTTGTATCCTATCAGATCACCATGGTCTAAGGCTGCTCCTCAATAACAACATAAACAGTAGAATGCCCACATACACATGGAAGCTCAACAACACTCTACTCAATGATAACTTGGTCAAGGAAGAAATAAAGAAAGAAATTAAAGACTTTCTAGAGTTTAATGAAAATGAAGCCACAACATACCCAAACCTATGGGACACAATGAAAGCAGTCCTAAGAGGAAAACTAATAGCTTTAAGTACCTTCAAAAAGAAACTGGAGCGAGCATACACCAGCAATTTGACAGCACAACTGAAAGCACTAGAACAAAAAGAAGCAAATTAACCCAAGAGGAGTCGAAGGCAGGAGATAATCAAACTCAGGGCTGAAATCAACCAAATAGAAACAAAAAGAACTATACAAAGAATCAACCAAACCAGGAGCTGGTTCTTTGAGAAAGTCAACAAAATAGATAAACCCTTAGCCAGACTAATGAGAGGACACAAAGACAGTAGTATCCTAATAAACAAGATCAGAAATGAAAAGGGAGACATAACAACAGACACTGAGGAAATTCAAAGAAATCATGAGATCCTACTAAAAAAGCCTATCCTCAACAAAGCTGGAAAACCTGGATGAAATGGACAATTTTCTAGACAGATACCAGGTACCAAAGTTAAATCAAGATCAGATCAATGATCCAAACTGTCACATATCTGCTAATGAAATAGAAACAGTCATTAATAGTCTCCCAACCAAAAAAGCCCAGGACCTGATGGGTTTAGTGCAGAGTTTTATCAAACCTTCAAAGAAGACCTAATATCAATACTCCTCAAACTATTCCACAAAATAGAAACAGAAGGTACTCTACCGAATTCGTTCTATGAAGTCACAATTACTCTTATATCTATACCATACAAAAACATAACAAAGAAAGAAAACTTCAGACCAATTTTCCTTAAGAGTATCTATGCAAAAATACTCAATAAAATTCTTGCAAACTGAATCAAAGAACACATCAAAACAATCATCCACCATGATCAAGTAGGCTTCATCCCAGGGATGCAAGGATGGTTCAATATACAGAAATCCATCAACATAATTTACTATATAAACAAACTCAAAGAAAAAAACCATATGATCATCTTATTAGATGCTGAAAAAGCATTTGACAAAATCCAGCATCCCTTCATAATAAAAGTCTTGGAAAGATCAGGAATTCAAGGCCCATACTTAAACATAGTAAAAGCAATATACAGCAAACCAGTAGCCAACATCTAACTAAATGGAGAGAAACTAGAAGCAATCCCACTAAAATCAGGGACTAGACAAGGCTGTCCACTCTCTTCCTACCTATTCAATATTGTACTTGAAGTCTTAGCCAGAGCAATTAGACAACAAAAGGAGATCAAAGGGATACAAATTGGAAAGGAAGAAGTCAAATTATCACTATTTGCTGATGATATGATAGTATACTTAAGTGACCCCAAAAATTCCACCAGAGAGCTCCTAAACAGGGGTTTGTTCTTGTTGTTTTTTGTTTTTTGGTTTTTTGGGGTTTTTTTGGAGGGGAAACTGGGAAAGGAGATATCGTATGACATGTAAGTCAAGAAAATATCTAATAAAAAATACGTATTTTTGCCGGGCGGTGGTGGCACATGCCTTTAATCCCAGCACTTGGGAGGCAGAGGCAGGCGGATTTCTGAGTTCGAGGCCAGCCTGGTCTACAGAATGAGTTCCAGGACAGCCAGAGCTACACAGAGAAACCTCCTTGTCTCGGAAAAAAAAAAAAAAAGCCAAAAAACCCACAAAAAACAAACAAACAAACAAACAAACAAAAAACCAAAAAACACATATTTGTTAACAATTAAAAAAAAAAAAAAAAGACAGAAACTGACTCCTGATCACACCTAAGAGCACTGATGAATGTTAGCTAACATTCACTTGGGGATTTTTATGGAGAAGACAAAGAACATAGACCTTAAGATAGGGTCTGTGTGGGATTCCCAGTCATAGAACCTGTATAAGCCTCACTTTTCTACTCTGTACAAAGGAGACTCTTGATTTACAGGCTACTGTGAATATTAAGTGAATTAATTTATGTGCCTATTATGGGGCCAGCAATTATTTGAGAATAGTATATGTTATTACCCAGCACAGGGTATTTGTTCTCAGTTACCCATCAGAAAAAAACACAGTGCAGGCTGTGGTATGACAGACAGATTCTGGCCGCATGAACATGCCCATGATTCCAAATGGAGACAAGAACTCATGAGTTTGGCCTGTTCTTAGGAGAGTGACCTTCAGGACTGCTTCTCCATCCTGAGGTCTTAGTCAATCCACACTAGGATCCTGGGTCAGATATGACCCCTTGCCCTCAACCCTAGGTTTGCTGCTGAACTGAGGCATGAAGCTGGTAGCATTTCCTGTGGTCACATTCTAGGGAGTAGATGCTGGCATCTATTCAGAAAAAGCCCATTTTCACCTTGTATTTAAAAGTCCAGGTGTCAGTCTCAGGGATAAAGATAAGTTAAAACACATAATCAACATGGTTATTTTGCCTCAACATAGTTTAAACTTGGGTATGATAAATAGCAAATTCACACTAGAGCTTTTTAAGTTTACTTGAATGCCTGGTTGAGGCAGGTGTCACAGCATGGGGGCAGCCTTGTTCTGGACTAGCCCCACCAGCCTTTCTGCAGCAGGATGCTGTTTCCTGTTACCTGCAAGGAGCACTAAGGTCCACCTGTGGCTTTCCTTTAGGGGGATCACAATGCATCAAAAATACCTCTCTATAAACTATGCTAGCTCCTTGGGAACTGTAAGAAACATCAGAAATGAAGCACTGCAGTGGCTTTAGGGACTCACACACCGTGATTGGTGATATGAACACAAGAAACATGTGGCATGTGTATGCCTTCCATTAATGGATGTCCATGTGATGCCAGCCTAGAAATGAGGCCAATTTCTGGGAAGGAAATGCTGAAGAAAAAAAAATGTTCATGATCGTGCCTGTCAGTCATTTGGCAAACAAAAGGACCACCCAGGAAGCAGTTTCTGTGCTGATAGGATTCACAGCCATGCTGAGTGTTCTGCATAGTGTGTAAGTACAGCAGCAGTTCCTAGACAGGACAGTGACTCATGTGGAGGATGCCCTTTGTGAAGGTAACAGGGATCCAGGTCAGGTACAATAAGAAGTTTTCTTGGCCTTTTGGAATGCTAAAAATGGGGAAAAAGAGACCATGATCAAAACCAATATTTTCTTTCACCTGCTTCAAAATGACAGTTCTCGGCATTTCGAAATGTATTTGAAACAACAAATTCCCTTCATGAAGTCAAACTGGCAAACATTGTAAGGAATGAAACATTCATTAATACAAATGAAGAGGTGTTTACTAGAGTCCTAACAATGAAGATGCTGAAAGTACCAATGATGTAGATGATGATGGAGGGAGAACAATGGCCCTGGATCCTGTGTGCACAGGGCAGCAGGGCTGGCCCAAGGCGCAGTGCAGGGTCACTACTGTATGGGCAGATATGTGCCTAGCAGGCTGTTTGTCTTTCCTTCACCTTGCTCTATGCGGTGTTCTCCTTCAGTGACCCTCCCTTGCCTCTGGCCAGTGGGAGCCTCGGCAGGTGCTGCATGGAAGGAATCAGGACAGATGGACACCTGTGTAGTGTTTCTCTGCTCCCTCCAGCTAACTTACCCTTGGCTTCAGGTCACTGTCCTTGAATAGTTTGTGTGTGTGTGTGTGTGTGTGTGTGTGTGTGTGTGTGTGTGATCTTCCATGAGTGTATACATCCTAATAGTGCCACTGAGGTTTGTTTGGATTCTTTGCAGTTCCTAGCTCTCTACCTACACTCTGTACAGGAGCATTGCAAATTGTCCTAATTTGAGTATGCATCTCTCTCAGCTCAGACATTAACTGCAAATACTCCATGATGATTCAGGCTACTCATTTACTTCTAATAGTGCTGTTGGCTAAAGGTCTGAGGTCAAGGTGCTAACTCTTGCAGTGTCTAGAGAGGGCTGCTTCCTGGTGTGTGGATAGAGCCTTCTTCAGGTGGTGGATGAGTGCACTTGCTAGTCTCCAATGAAGGTATACAGCACACCTGAGGTTCTTAATCTGAAGTGGGAAGACGCACTTTATTTTTTGTTTTTTGTTTTTGAGACATGGTTCCTCTGTGTAGTCCTCAAACTTGCTCTGTAGACCAGGCTCACCTCAGATTCTGAGATTCTCCTGCCTCTGCATCTAGAGTGTTGAGGTTGGAGGTGTGTACACCACTGTCTAGGCAAACTGAAGTTCTACCATCATATCTCAGTTGCCCTGCCAAAGGTACTACTTCCATGTATAATGCATTGAATGATAGTAAAGGTTTCAATATGTGACCTTTAGGGTCACAACATGTAACCTTTAGGGTCTCAAGTGATTATCCATCAGACCATCTATCATTGCTGTGTACCTTACATAAGTCCTTTCCTGTACTTAGTCTTAGCTTGTGGAAATCCAGTGCAGAAGCAAGACATCATACAAATGGGCGCTGTTATTTAACTTCATTTTGCATGTTTTCTTGTTCATAGACAGAGTTTCAAGTCCAAGTTCTTCCGTGCTGGACAGCCTCTGTGAACTCTGGCTGGGCATGGAGGGTTTCCATGCTTTCCTGTGTTCAGGGGTCTTTGGCTGTTTAAACTGATGGGATTGAGAGCATTGTATTTCTAACAGCACCAAAGAAGCAATTCAAGGATCACTACACATAGGGTTGTTTTGGAGGGGCCTATCCTGTAGGATGTGGCTAAAATTTTCATTGTTTATCTCATCTGTTATGGAACAATATTCTTGATGAAAATTATTCATTTCGAAGTTACTTCTTTTCAGGTTATAAAAATAACATGGGGCTATTGTGAAAATGTTTGGCATCGTGTAAGAAATGAAAAGGTATACAGCACTACCCAGCACAGCTTCTACTTAGATTAGCATCTTTCTTTCCAGGCTTTTTTTTCTCTTCTCAAATGCATGATTAAAAATAAATTGGCCAAAGACTCAAGCCTCCTGCAGCTTCTTTTCTATCCTTTTTTACCGTGTGTTGTATAAACAATTTTCCAAGTAGTTGGAAAAACTCTTCATGACCTGATTTTAAATGTTAACCTATGAGTGTTTTTATATTTTGGCTTTATAAAATCTCTGAGTGATGAAGAGCCCTCTGTGTGATGGGCCCCATTCCCGGCTCGTGTATCCTGGGCTGCCCTCACTCTGTAACCGAGAACTCTTGATCTTCTTGCCTCTGAGACCAGCTCTCAGTAGAACTTTCTTTCTTATGTGTCCTTGACGAGTTGTCCAGCTTCAGGAGGCAAGCCTTGAAACACAAATATAGATTAGGATTCAATAAGTGATGGTTAAGGATAACTGGAGAGACAGGTTATCCCAGTGGCCAGTGAGGTGGAAAACATTGAGACTCCACTTTACAGAAAGAAAAAAGCTTCTGGCTTGTGTTCTTGCAATTGGACTGAACAAGCATTTAATCCAGACCTATGTGCCTTAAGGCCTGTGTTTGTCCTCTTGGATGTTGCTGAGAGTATCAAAGATTAAAGCTCCTTTTCATCTGACAGAATTAGAAGGAGCAAGCAGTGCTTCCTGCAGGCCAGCTCCCAGCCCCCACATTTCCTTTTATAACAGAAAGACTGACTCTCTGGAAGAGAACTAAGCTAGCATTTCCCAGCTGTGATGGCTATGAAGGGGTTTAGACGGCCAGTCATCTTTAAACTTCAGAGATGGACACTGGGGAGGCTGGACCCCTTTGGAGTGCTGTCTCAGGAGGGAACATGGCCAGTTCCCATGTGCCCCTCCCCTGGGCTCTTGGGTATAATTGAGTTGGATGGCTTCAGGGATTTTCCCCGTCATTATGTCAGGAGAGATGTGGCTAGATGTTGAAGCTGGTCTATCAGAGTGTAATGTGACCAGATAGACTGACCCTTCTTTCCTTGGACTCAGAGAGGGTGGGTATAGTTCACAAGGTCTTCCACAAAGCTCCGTATGGGAGCATCGGACCTTCCTTCTCATATAACCCCTTTCACTCAGGACATTGAATTCAATGTGAACACTGATCACAGCTTCTAGGGGTTCTCGACTCTTGGATCTTTTGTTGCTAATCTTTGTCTTTCAAGAGTCTCTTGTGATGGAAATGCTCTCAGAGGGCACCCCAATGTAGCTACACAGAAGCACCATTTCAGCCACCAAGTCTCCTGGGTGAGGAGAGAGAAACACGCTTGTTCCTTTCTCGTAAATTTCTTATTGGTTCTTCCTCTTTAAAACAAACCAGTCCAAGAGCCTGCAAGGTGGATCAGCAGATAAAGGCACTTGCTGCCAAACTGGAGCACCTGAGTTCAATCTCCAGGACCTGTGTGGTTGTAGGAGAGAAGTGGTCTTCTGACTCACACGCTCTCTCACTCTCTGTCTCTCAGGCAAACATGCATTCTTATACATATTGGGGTAACCTGTGTATGTGTGAATGCTAAGGGGCAGTGTGTGTGTCTTTCCAGAGAGAAGATAACCTAGGAAATTAAGTAGGGTCTGGGCTGGTGTCTTAGTTAAGGTTTTATTGCTGTGAAGAGACGCAATGACCATGGCAACTCTTATAAAGGAAAACATTTCATGAAGTCTGGCTCACAGTTCAGAGGTTTAGTCCACTATTATCACAGCAGGAAGCATGATGGCTCACAGATAGACATGGTGCTGCAGAAGGAGCAGAGAGTTTTGTATCTGGATCAGTGGGCAACAGGAAAAGAGAATGAGCCACGAGGCCTGGCTTGAGGTGATATACATCTTCTAACAGGGCCACGCCTACTCCAACATGGCCACGCCTCCTAATAGTGCCACTCCCCATGGGCCTTTGGGGGACATTTTCATTCATAACATTACAGCTGGTGGCCTGTGGTTCAAATAGAGAAGTGCGTGTGCAAAGGTCACAGAGAGTCTGTAGGTTTCCAGCTATGGGGAGCTGAGGGCTTCCAGTCAGGAGGACTTGGTGTTTGGGTAGTCTGTGGTATAATCATTCTCCACTCAGCATCTTCAGACCTTTGGAGTCTTCCGCTAAATCTAGGAGCTCATTTGGGAGGTGAACCCTGCGGTTGGGCCTGATTGATAGCTTGCAAGATCAGCAGAAATGTTAACAGATTGAGAGTGGAAGAAAGCCACAGCCACCTACATGTAGACTGGGGCGATGAAGGCGGGCTAGACAAAAGAAAAACATCATTATGTGAAGGCAGATCCTTAAGAATCCCTCCAATACCCTTGATTATACTAGATAATAACTAACAGGGCTCCAACCTTTGAGCTTACATTCATCTCAGGAGGGGGAAGATGAGCAGAAAGGGCCTGCACCAGTCCATCGGGGGAGGAAGGGTGTGGACATCAGCTCAGAGTCCTGCAGAGACCATGGTCAGCTGTAGCCATCCATCGGCCATGGAGAACTGGGTTCACCTGAAAGGGGGGCTGGAAATGAAAAGGATAGGGTGTGAGAGAAGGATGAAGTCAAGATAAAGGTTCTGATCAAGGCTCAAAGTTTAATTCTACAGCTCCAGCTTATAAAGGGAAAACCACAAAACCCATCCTTTGCTTCAGCTGGATTATGTTGCAAAGCAAGCTCAGTGGGCAGTTTATTATTCTAAGTTCCTGTAGGAAATTACAGGTGCAGCAAGGCATATGACTCTACCTAGGTCATTAAGCCCATTGTGGCAAGCACTCAAGGTCTGTTTAGCCTGCTCAAGGCTGGGGGAAGGGCACAATCAGCTGTCAATCAGGAGCACAGGTGGCACTGTGCTCTCAGAATCCTGCTGCTTATTCTGGTTCAGGGACAGCCAGCAAGTCAGACAGGCTGGAGGTCCAGCCTGGTGCTCACTGACAGCACACTGCCTTGGACTGAGCTTCTTGGTACCCTGCTGCTTTCTTTGGCAGCCTCTACATAATGGCTGACCTTTTGTTCCTAGTAGGTGGTTGCAGATTCTCCTTGGCAGATGCCCAGTTTCCAAGATTTTCCCAAGAGCTTCCTTTCTTTGGAAGCAAGCGCTTTCTTTTATTTTCTATGCCACAGACACTCTAGAACCTACAGCCCCCACAGCCAGGAGCCGCCCCCTCCCAATGAGACCCCGCCCCCTCCCTGTGAGACCCCATCACTACACCGCTCATCTTTGTAGAACACCACTGAGGCTGTTCAGACTTGACCTGATGCCTTCACTGTACTGTAAAGCCTCCTGTGTCTGTAGAAAGAGAGCACACACATGGGAAGTCTACACATAAACATCTATTGTCCCCTGAGTTGGGTTGTATCTAACAGACACCTGAGATCAAGATGTGAGTAGAGTATTTCCTTGAGAGCCTGGAGGTGGGTGGGTTGAGGGGTGAGGGAGCAGGACTATTGCCACTGTGCAGCTGCTGAATGTATTTCTGGCCACCTGTGCTGCTCCTGGACTTGTGAACAATTGTTTCTCTGTATTTGTCTGTGATCAATGTCCCCTGCCTGGTATAAGGACAAAAACAATATTAGAGCCTTCACTAAACTCATTGTATCTGAGTTTTAGGTGCTGTGGTAGAATATTATGACTACTGTTAAAGGAAGTTTATTCTGGCTTCCAGTTTCAGAGAGATAAGAGCCTATCATGGTAGGTGCAGGCATAGCAAGAAGCCATAGGCACAGAGGGAGGAACAGGCAGCTCGGTGTTCACATCTTCAACAGCAAACACGATGGAGACAGAGGACTGGAAGTATGGAGACGCTATAAACTCTCAAAGCCTCCCCCACAATGACATATGTTTCCCCAGAGGCTGTACCCATTAAACATCTCCAAACAGTGCTACCAACCGAGACCAACTACTCAAATACCAGAGCCTGCAGGGGTGTTTCTCGTTTACTCCACCACAACCTGTCTTCACCCACGTTCCAAATAAGGTTTGGAGTGAAAATCCCATCCCTGTGTCTCCAAGGCCACAGGTGCCTCCAACCTTCTTTCTACTCCTGGCGCTCTGCCGCACCCTTACCATGGAAGAGGACAGTCACTATTCAGTTGTTTTTGCTTTATTGAAACAGGGTCCCATGTGGTCCAGGATGGTTTTGAACTTGCTCTGTGGTCAGGCTGACCTTGAATCTCTGATCCTCCTGTCTCAGTTCCTCAGTGTTGAGATTCCAGGAAGGTGCCTTCACACCAGGATACAGTGTCACTTCATCAAGTCATTTCTCCCTTAGCAACTCAGTTCTCTGGCTAACCTGTTGTGCAAGAATGTCTTAAGACCTCCCCTGGGAGTCTCTCCTGTCCCTGTTTCCTGCTTAAAAGGCTCCTTCCTGGACTTTGGACACCACACTCCCTATTCTTTAGCCACATTGACCCTACCTGCCTTGATCTCAGGACTCATCGTAGCTATGTCTCATCTTGCTCTTTGTCCCAGTTCCAGAATATTGGCAAATATTTGTTTGTTTCAAACCTGACATGTTCAAAGTGAACAATTCTTCATGCCCTGTCTCAAGGGCTCATCTACTCTCCCAGCAAGGAAGGCATGGAACACTGCTGAATGAATGCAGTAGAAGAGTACCTGAGTTGGGCTAGCTTCCCTGCATTGATTCCTTGCTGATGTGGTCATGGCCACAGCTTTATTACATGGACCATGTATCGCATAAACTGTATCCACCCAGGTCAGGCTCTGAATATGTGTGGTTGCTCACAAAGGGGCTTAGACCCATCTTAGTTCATTTCGGCACAGTCTGCCAGTCCAGGGAAGACTCTCATTTCTAACCATCACATTTTATGCTGTTTCTTACAAATTCTGAACTGACTTGGGATTATCGTTGCTTTTAAATTCTACCAATTACTAACAATCTCTCAGCTACCAAATTCAGAAGTGGAGAGAGAAGGCAGGTTCTAGAAGGGGTTCACCTGTCTGGAGGTAGCATGCTTGGCTCTGTATTCTGTGGTATAGAACAATCACCCGACCCCTAGCTGCTCTCTTCGGGCTTGTTGGGCAACAGCATTCATATTTTACCTGCCATTAGTCCAGCGGCCATAGCAGAAGACATGGTTTTTGTTAAAACTATCTATCACATGTTTGGTTAGTCCCTGAGGGTGGAATCTTGCCTGTCTGCCTGCCCCAAACTTGTATAAAGTTCGCACTGATTTCATGGGGAAATGAGTTTGTTTCTTCTTTCGCTGGAAGAAGCAGATGACAATTGTAATTCATTTCCTGTGGAGGATAGTAGATTACTTTACTCTCTACCTGTGACTATTTTCTCACCAAAGGAAGCTTCCTTGTCGATGTCACACAACTCCATGTATTTCTGGGAGCTGCCTCAGCCCTTGAGTTGGGTTGTCCCTAAGAGGCAATAGAGCTCTATTGATCACTGTTAGGAGGGGGGAGACACCGAAGAATACGGGGCCCTCACAGTCACCATCAGGAGAAAAATAGAGGAGGTCATGGGAATTCACAGTGGTGATGGGGAGTTCTGCTGTGGGAGAGTTGAGAGCAGCTTGCTACATTCTCTCTCTGCAGCAGGAGACTGAAATCTGGGTAAAAATAGCAGTGAGACTACCAGAGCCTGGCCCGATACCCTGCAGTGCACAAGAGCCTGGCCTGATGCCCTGTGGTACA
>JADRCD010223532.1:0-23661 GCA_019843815.1 Montemys delectorum
ATGTGCATGTATATGTGTGATTAATTAGTCAAGAAATAGAAAACCAATTTTATTAAACACAAAGCAATTCAAGCTCTATGAAAAAGAGAGGAATTTGTTGGAAGATAATGATAGCTAGATTTTGTTTCAAATTGCCTAGTCCAATAAATGCCTAGGTATTTTATCATGTTTCCTTAAATAGTTTTGGATGAGACTGGTAGACTGGTCAAATGAGACTGCCTTATTTTTCTTTAGTGTGCGTGGATATATAAAATTACATGAGGGTCCATGTAGAACAAAACTGTGGAATAGCTTGAGAAGGAAACATAGCTTCCCACCTTACTTTCTTTGGAATATCAGCCTTCTTTTGTCTTTGCAACTTCCTCTGAACACTGGGCCTTCCTGTTTGTTACAACTGCCAGGCTTCAACAGGGCTCCCCCATTTGACCAGTGTCTTCACACTGCAGATCCTGGAAGACTCATTAGCTTATGTTAACTTCATTAGGCAACTTCAAATATTAAATATTTATATACACATAGGATTAGACATATACACAAATACACTCTTATCTCACAAAAGAGGGCTCACAAAAGAGTCAGGCTCGCTGAAAAAAATGCTTAGTGAAGTTTAGAAACTATGACAATTAGCCAGGTCCACCAGCAGAATGACACTGAGAAATGGCCTAGCCAGAACAATGATGTCTTAGCCTTGCCCTTCATGCTCACCAGACACCCTATTAGCATTGCCACTACCTTGGCCCCTGATGAATGCTGAGTGAATGGAAACTCATCACAAGACTGAGCACTTGCTCTTTTTGCTTCTTTATTTATCTTTCTCATATTTGTTTCCTTGAAGAAACAATCTGGTAATATACACAAAATCTCTTAGTTCCACTCAGAAAGGAAGAGGCTTCACTGCTTAAGGACCTCATATTTTAAGATAAATTAAACAATTTAAATTAATGTTTTAATTGTAATTAATAAAATTAAGTGTATTTTATTTGATACAATCAATTTGTTTTATTAATAAAATTCATTTAAATTAATTTAAATTAAATTTAATATTGCATTAATTATTAGGCTTCAATACATGAATTTTGGAAAGAATGCATTTAAGCCATAGCATGTTCCATGTAGCATTTACTAGTGTGCCTCACACAGTTATACTTGCTTGTATAATCATGCTATTATGACAATTTAGGGATAAGTTTCCTCTCATCTCTCACTTTCTCTTGGCTGTATGTCCAGTGTGGAAATATTTACATGTTAACTACTCCAATACAGGTTTTCTTTAACAGAATAGGAAAATTTGTTTCAAAAATGACCAGAGTAGGGGACTACTAATCCATATATATACCATATATATACCATATATATATGGTACACTATATATATATGGTATAAAATGTGTGTGTGTGTGTGTGTGTGTGTGTGTGTGTGTGTGTGTGTGTGTGTGCGTGCTTCCAGGGCTGATCATTTGGTATTGGACAGCCAATTGGCATGCTTTTCTCTAGACAATATTATGTCTGCTCTGCTCAGTGGTTAGAAAAACTTCCTCCTGTTATAGAGGACCCTAGTTAAGATCCTTATACCAACAACTCCTAGAAACTCTAGGTCCTTGGGTATTTGATGCTGTCCTCTGACTTCTGCTGACACTGTGTTCACATGCATGAATATACATAAACATGTACACAAATAGAAATAAGATGTGAATCTTAAAAAGTGAACAAAGGAAAAACGTTTTGGCTTGAGAGTTGATTGAGAGAAACTGAAGGTGTCAGGGAGACTGCCCAAACCCATGTTCTCGCTTGTATCTCTTGAAGGTTATGTGCTGCCTTATATGTAATGTTTAATAAATGGTTGTTTAATGACTAGAAGAAAAAAGAAATACAGCTAAAAGAAAGATTAAAGTCTACATTTGACTGTGAGAAGATAAGCTATTTTATTTCATGTTTTAAAACAAGTCGTACTACATTGTGTTTATATAAGCATATCTTATACACATGTCCATATTTGCATTTCCACTATTCTTTTTTGTTTGTTTGTTTGTTTGTTTTGTTTTGTTTTTTCGAGACAGGGTTTCTCTGTGTAGTCTTGGCTGTCCTGGAACTCACTCTGTAGACCAGGCTGGCCTCGATCTCAGAAATCCTCCTGCCTCTGCCTCCCAAGTGCTGGGATTAAAGGCATGCACCACCACCACCAGGCTCCACTAGTCTTACAAACATTCTTCTCATCTTCTCTTTGGAACACTTTCCCTTTAACTATTTTCTTTATAATAGCAATATATTTTGAAATATATAAATTGCACAAAATAATGGATTTCTTCATTGTTTGGCAATGTATATGTATACTGTACTTTGATCATAGTCACCCTCAGTTCATCCTCTCATGTCCTCCTCCATGGATTTTCTTCCTCTTCCCAAATTGTTTACTTTCAAACTTAGTATTTGTGTGTGTGTGTATGTGTGTGTGTGTGTGTGTGTGTGTGTGTGTGTGTGTATGTGTGTGTGTTAATAAATGAGTTTAGGTAGAGTTAATTACAGGAACATGGTGAGGAGTTAACATATATTAGTCACTTATCTGTCTCTAATATAGGGCTTCATCAATTTGTAAGTAACCTTTTAACTTCATCTTTGAAGTTTTTCTTTGTAATTCAGTTTTTCAGTTTGTTTTTGTTGTTTGTCTGAGCATAAGTTGTTCAAATGCCCCAAATGGTACAAATAAGATGGGTGCAATGCACATGTGAGCAGTGACCTTTTCTAACATTGCTGACATTTGCCAGGCTTTGGTATAAGACTCTGCTATTATGATGTTGAAATTCTTGGGAAACTTCAGCAGAAGGAGGAGCATTATCTATCTTTTGTATATAGCTTACTGTATAACTGATAATCTCAGAGAAACATGGTATATCATTAGAAGCTGTATCTCTTTATGGAGACTAGTTTTTGGAACTGTATTACATATATTTAATTATTTAACTACAATATTCATATATGTGCATAGCATGATCTATTACACATCTATATGCCTTAACAGAAGGATATGAAAAGCTTTTGTATTATCACATTAATTCTTCTTTTTCTTTAAACCCTACCTACTCTCTTTCAAATCCATGGCTCCTGTTCACGAATTGTGTTGTATAATACATTATATCAATATAAATATATACATTTCATTAAATATGGATTATATAATATATAATATATTGTTTATATATTAGAAATAATATATAAATATATTACATATATATTAAATATATGCATATGATACATATGCACACATATATATATGTGTGTGTATGTGTGTGTGTGTGTGTGTGTGTGTGTGTGTGTGTGTGTGTGTGTGTATAGTATAAACACATACACAAACACACTGCCAAATTCCAGCCTCATCTTCCTGAGGAAGGAGTGATTGGAGGTGATGTCTACAAAGAGTCAGTGATGGATACAAGCTGACAGCTCAATGATTTCTCTTAGAGTCCAAGACCAGTCTTGTATTTGCATAGGCTACTTTCTTACTCCAAGTTCATTGGATCATTCCATGAATCAGCATTTTATGACCTTAGCCTCTTGACTCATTGAAATAGAAAGTGAAATACAGAGCACATTCAAAAACAAATGAACCAGACAGCAAGTACATTCTTTTAAGCATAGCAAGTCCTATGCAGTTTGTTCGCACAGCGCTTATAGTTACTAAGACTAGACATAGAGGCAATTGTTAGGTGAGAAAGTCAGCTTTAAAAAGCTAGTTCTTGTTTATACTGAGCTCAGCATTGAAAAACTCATTTGTGTAATTCTTAGCTACTTCAGTATATTCTTTTAGTCTTTAGATTTTTTTTTCTTATTTTATCTCAGCAATTTCAAGGATAACTATTGAAAAGTGTTAAGCAATCCTAGAATGTAGGAATTTCATTAAACAATCATCCTTTTTCTTGATACCAGTCTTTTTGACCACTCTCAACCTCTAGTTGGATGACATGTATAATTATCTACTTTAGGGAGTAGAATATCTGAGTCAAATTTAGTTGATGATTTCCATGGAGGATATTACAATTTTATTATTATGTAACCATCTGTCTGAGCCTTGTTTTTAAACTACTCTTTTCTATTTTGTCACCCAGATTTATTCCTCTATTGACTAAATCATGTCTCCTTTAATATCTTTCTTACTAAACTAACTCATTAGTGCAGCTGCCTCTGTTCCTTTAGGTACATGAGGCCCCTCAAGCAATTCATATTGCATCCTTATGATTTGCATAGTTGAATAATTCTTATATTACATGCTGGAAAGGGTATGGAGCAAAGGGAACACTTCTCTTTTGCTTGTGGGAGATGTCCCTCAACTGAAAAATGGTTAAAAAGAATGTGGCACATGTACACAATGGAATATTATTCATATATAAAAATCAAGACATTATGAATTTTATAGGAAAATATATTCATGTATTCCTGAACTCATGGTTTTCAGGGTTCTTTCCAACAGCCTTAAGGGCAGTCCTGAAGATCATAATATCACCATTTTGCTGGGAATAAACAGACACAATCTTGTTTCATGGAATCGTGATGTTTGTGATTATCATGGAGTCACTAACCTTGGCAAGGAGAATATCCCCCAATAACGTTGAGAGGGAGAACATTCCCCAAAGTAGGACATGAAGTAAAATATGTACATTATTATGCAAATAATCTTTATGCATACAGCAGCTATCAGCATTTGAAGAGTCCCACATCTTCTTGGCTCTGCTCCAGGGACAGAAACTGTGTCATACTATCTCTTCTAGGGACTTATTGTACCTAGCAACACACATGCATGCACACACACACACACACACACACACACACACACTTACTTACACACAACCATTCTTAATAACTTAGTTTGTATAATACCATTCATTTGTATGTTTTTCCACCTGAACATCTGGTATTAGTAATCTTTTTTTTTTTTTTTTTTTTTTTTTTTTACTTAAAATTGCAGGCATATTAAAAAAGCTTTGAAGCTTTTTGTCTTTATCTCTCTCAAATATATTCCCTTCATGTATATGAAGTTGTAGTTTGCTAGTATCTTGTGTGACAAGAAAATTGGAGATATAGTTGTACTCACAAAGTTTCTTTTTAGTACATACATGTGTCCATTACTGATATCAATAGGTAGATATAGTACTTGGGTAATAAAACGTAAACTTGCTTCTAGAAATTTTCTTATCAAACTCTCCTTTATCCTATCTATTCATATGTTTAACTCACCTTTGTGCTAAATTTAATTTAATTTAGAAACCAACACTTGTAAACATTTAGTACTCACTACATACATATTTCTCTGAAACTCTGATGTTCAATGTTGTTGCTATCTTGTAAAGTATAATATTTCAGAAAGAATAGATATGAGACTTGGAGCTCAATCCTTCTGAATAACTGCCGTTTGTTGTGTAGAGTGACTTATTCTACAAAGAAAAAACAGGTTCTATGAAGTACTAAATCCTTTTGGCAATGAAATCATTTAGTCAAAAGTTTATCTTAGTGATAAATTTTCTCTTTAGTTTATTGTTTAAAACTGAATTCTATAAATTTTTAAAAGAATAAAATAAAAATAATTCTTATGAAAAAGATCTAACTTTGATCTTAGGTCACTTGAAAAATAATTGTTACATAGCAGCTGAAAATTTGCATTTTTAAAATGGAAGCGTAGGCTTTGTATAAATGTCTGTCTTTAAAGCATGCACAT
The DNA here is from genome assembly GCA_019843815.1 of Montemys delectorum. Classification (NCBI taxonomy): domain Eukaryota; kingdom Metazoa; phylum Chordata; class Mammalia; order Rodentia; family Muridae; genus Montemys; species Montemys delectorum. Next base: position 5,704 of record JADRCD010223532.1, read on the forward strand.
TTCATAGTTCATAATTGATCTTTCTTTAAGATTCCTTGTCATGAAATGATGACTTGACCTTCAGCAGTGTGAACAGTGCACTATTTCTGTGACTGTGTCCACAGTCAGGTAAATGGCACATACTTTCTGCTGTGCCAGGTCAGATGTTGACTTGAGAGATGACAGAAGATTCTTACATTTGTAATATGAGTATATACAAAGCTCATCTCATTGCCTTCTTACACGAAGGAAAAATGTGAAATGAAGAAGTAGGAGGAAGGCATAATGCAAGCCAGAGGGGCTGTTCTTATTAATTTAAGGTTCTCTTCTGACCCAATTTCACCTTATTTAACATTGTATAGGCCCTATGCTTAAATAAGGAAGATGGATTGTCAATGGTCAGACTGAGGGAGTTACAAAGACCAATGTAAAGTAAGTTCCCATCTAAGGTCTCTATTTAATATTTAATTTCCTTAACTCATAGCTTTCTCCAACTGTCTTCATTTAAGTCCATCAATGATGGGATGTATATATCTTTCACTGCATCATGTATCTTATTTAAAAAAATGTTAGGCCTTTTAGTTCCTTTTATCACACTGAAATATATACCAATATTTTCTCTTTATGTACATATTAAAAAACAAAGAAACAGCCAGGCGGTGGTGGCACACACCTTTAATCCCAGCACTTGGGAGGCAGAGGCAGGCAGATTTCTGAGTTGGAGGACAGCCAGGGCTACGCAGAGAAACCCTGTCTGGAAAAAAAACAAAACAACAACAAAAAACAAAAACAAACAAATCAACAAACAAACAAACAAAAAACCAAAGAAACAAACAATAAAAAACCAAAAACTGTGAAGTGCAAAGAAGTCAAGTGATTTCACAATTCTCCTCGTATATAATAGGCTGAGTTTATCAGGCAGAGTATTAATTAATTCGCTCACAGATAATGGCATAAACCACCTAGAGTTTCAATAGAAGACACAAAAATGTAACTGAAAGTTTACTTGCCTAAAAGGCACTATCTTACCATGCCTGTTCTGTTCACCTTACAAACCCAAAGGTGCTCAAATTTTGAGCATAAAATATTCTAAACTCACTATTCCATGCTGCTTTTTATATCACTTTTCTATGGACATCAAGGACCTGCAACCACTGGTAACACACAGTCACGCCTGCAACAGCTGCCAGACCTAAGCTGCAGTTCCTTTAAGTTGATATATATTGCTTAGCTGCTGGCATGACAAGTAGTTTTCCTTGTGAAGTGCCACTAAACCACTATTGATTTTGGCTGTCTGGCAAAAAAAAAAAAAAAAAAAAGCCAGTATCTTGTTATCATCTCTCTTGCATTGGTTTTTTGACTTCTACTAAACTGGCATATTTCCCGTCTTGGGTGTAGCATAACAGGAAATTCCAATTAAAAGTACTCAGGGCATAAAAAGAGTCACTTTCTGTTTTCTGGTTCCTCAATTGACTCCAAGGAGCCTCCCTCATACTAGTTCTCTGGGACTTCCTAGAAGCCCCCCCATTCCTGACCCCTGGCAGCTCCTGTATCTCCCAATTACTCATCCTTCCTCCTATTCCCCTACCTTTTTTGTCACCCATCAGGTCTTTCCCTCCCTCTGTGTCTCATGACCATTTTGTTCTTGCTTCTAAGTGAAGTTCAAGAATCCTCACTTGGTCATTCCTTTTTGTTTAACTTCTTTGGGTCTGTGAAGTGTATCAAGTGTGTCCTGACTATTTGGCTAATATTGAGTACTTACCATGTATGTCCTTTTTGGACTGGGCTACCTCATTCAACATGATTTTCTAATTCCATCCTTTGCAAAGTTCATGATGCCCTTGTTTTTAATAGCTGAATGGTATTCTGTTATGTAAATGCAGAAATGCCTAACAAAAAGGCCACCTCCAGTAGCAAGCCAGGACCCCAGGTGGAGGGACAGGAGTACCAACCCACAAACAAAACTTTTGTCCCAAAATTTGCCCTGTCTAAAAGGAATGCAGGTACAAAAATGGAGCAGAGATTGAAGAAGTGGTCAAACAATGACCCATTTTGAGACCCATACCATGGGCAGACACTAATCCTTGACACTATTAATGATGCTTTTTGTACTAGCAGCCGGAAGCCTGTCATAGCAGCCTTCTGAGAGTTCCTATCCAACAGCTGACTGAGACAGGTGCACATATCCACAGACAAACATAGGACAGAAGTCAGAAACCCGTGTGGAAAAGTTAGGGAAAAGATTGAAGGCCCTCAAGGAGATGGCAACCACACAGGAAGACCAACAATATAAACTAACCTGGGCCCCTGGGAGCTCCCAGAGACCAAGCCACCACCAAAAAGCACACACAGACTGAAGCACAGTCCCCAACATATATGTTGCAGACAGTTGTGATTTACTACAGGGCTGCTGGGAAGCAATTCTAGGCCTTTTGAAAGAGCAGTCAGTGCAATGAATTGCTAACTCATCAATCCGTCTCTATATTTTACATTTTTTAATCCAATGAATTTAATTTTATTAACATTTTTCGTGTATTCTAGGAAGTTGCTGTAACTGCTTTCTAATTCTAGTAATGTTTATATTGTTGGTGAACCTGTTTTCATTTTAGCACACACACCTGTTTTCTGTAAATAATGGCAGTTTTACTACCCATGTTACAATCTGTGTAACATCTACTAGTTTTCCTTGCCTAAGTTACCTTTGATGATATTTTGTTTGTCTTTTACACGTGTTGCTTATTGCCTGTGTTGCCAATGAGGTGGCATTCTTCTTACCTTTCACTGCATATATGGTATGCAATCACATTAAATGATTTGCTTAATTCAAATATTCTTTTGTCTAAAAGTATAAATTGATGAAAAAAAAGAGAAATACCTCTGAGCTTAGAATGATGAAATAAAAGAAGGAAAAAGCTATCAATGGCCTGCATATGGAATCTTTATGGGCACCACATTAGGAATATTTAACATACAAAGTGATTTAAACAATATGGAAATAGAACCCAGTTTCTAGAACAAATATATTTCTATAGTTTTCTCTCAATATGTTTCTTGGTTTGCTATAGTTGTCAGTTGGCAGAAACTAATAATTATTTCAGATTAACACAGGAATTGAATGTTAATTGACTTCCTTGAAGTGTTGATTTCAAAATGATTGACCAGAATAGCAACTAATCTAAAGTCCATTATCAGCTCTTTGAAAGAACAGAAAGAACAGGTCAGAAACAAAACTTCATTTGTTTTTGTCTTAATTTACTTATCTTTTATTCAACAATAAATCTAGGAAATATTTTCCTGCTTGAGAAAATGCTTTTTTGTGTTACTAGAACAAAAGAATAAGAAAGAAAAAAATTAAATGTGTTGTCTAGCCATATTGCTATCTTATTTTAAGCATACATTGAAAAACCATTATACTCTTTAAAGTTAATATTAAAATATTTCTCCCTGATGGGGTGGGCTCTATTTGTTCCATCTCCCTACTGTCTGGCATTTCACCTAAAGTCCCTCTCTTTGAGTTCTGGGAGTCTCTCATCTCCCAGGTCCCTGGTGCATTCTGGAGCCCCCCCCCCCCCCCGCCAATCTTCTACCTCCTGATGTTGCTGGTTTCTATTCTTTCTACTGGCCCTCAGAGCTTCAGTCCTTTTCCTTCACCCAATACCAGATCAGGTTCCCCTCTCCCCCCAACTGCCCTCCATCCACTTTCCCTTTAAGGTCCCTCCTACCCTCACCACTTGTGATTGCTTTCTTCTCTCTCCCAAGTGGGACTGAGGTGTCCTCACTTGTGCACTTCAGCTTGTTGACCTTTGTGAGTTCTGTGGACTGTATCTTGGGTATTCTATACTTTCTTGTGGCTAAAATCCACTTATTAGTGAGTACATACCATGCATGTCCTTTGGGTCTGAGTTACTTCACTCAGAATGGTATTTTCTATTTCCATCTGTTTGCTGGCAAAACTCAGGAAGTCCTCATTCTTAATAGCTGAGTAGTATTCCATTGTGTAAATCAACCACATTTTCTGTATCCATTCTTCTATTGTTGGACATCTAAGTTGTTTCCAGTTTCTTATTATCACAAATAAGGCTACTATGAACATAGTGGAACATGTGCCCCTCTGGAATGGTGGGTCATCTTTTGGGTATATTTCCAAGAGTGATATAGCTGTGTCTTCAGGTAAATCTATTTACAATTTTCTGAAGAACCTCCAGATTGATTTCCAAAGTTGTTGTACCAGTTTGCAATCCTACCAACAATTGAGGAGTGTTCCTCTTTCTCCACATCCTCTCCAATATGTGTTGTCACCTGAGGTTTTGATCTTAGCCATTGCAATTGGTATAAAGTGGAATCTCAGAGTCATTTTGATTTGCCTTTCTCTGATCACTAAGGAATTTGAACATTTCTTTAGGTGCTTCTAAGCTATTGGAGATTCCTCAGTTATGAATTCTCAGTTTAGTTCTATGCCCCATTTTTTTATTGGGTTGTTTGGTTTTTTTGGTGATTAACTTCTTGAGTTCTTTATATATTTTTCATATTATCCCTCTATCAGATGTGGGGTGAGTGAAGATGTTTTCCCAATCTGTAGGTTGCTGATTTATCTTATTGACTATGTACTTTACCATACAGAAGCTTTTCAGTTTCATGAGATATCAATTATCAATTCTTGATTTTAGAGTCTGAACCATTGGAGTTCTGTTTAGGAAATTTTTCTCTGTGCCAGTGAGTTCAGAGCTCTTTCCACTTTCTCTTCTATTAGATTCAGTGTATCTGGTTTTATGTTGAAGTCCTTGATCTACTTGGACTTGAGCTTTGTACAAGGTGACAAATATGGGTCTGTTTTCATTCTTCTACATACAGACATCCAGTTAGATCAGTACCATTTATTGAAGATGCTTTCTTTGTTCCATTGTATATTTTTGGTATCTTTGTCAGAAATCAAGTGACCATAAGTGTGTGGTTTTATTTCTGGGTTTTCAATTCTATTCCATTGGTCAATGTGTCTTTCTCTGTACCAATATCATGCAGTTTTTTATCACTATTGCTCTGCAGTAAAGCTTGAGGTCAGAAGTGGACAGGGGACAGTAGGGGGTGGACAGGAGTGGCATGGTTCTTGAGATGTTCTTTTATTGTTACAAATTAGTTTTGCTATTTTCGGGTTTTGACTTTCCAGATGATTTGAGAATTGCTCTTTCCATGTCTTTGAGGAATTGTGCTGAGATTTTGATGGGGATTGCATTGAATCTATAGATTGCCTTTAGTAGGATGGCCATTTTTACTATGCTAATTCTGCCAATACATTAGCATGGGAGATTTCTCCATTTCTGAGATCTTGGATTTCTTTCTTGAGAGACTTGAAGTTATTGTCATACAGGTCTTTTACTTGTCTGGTTAGAGTTACCCCAAGATATTTTATATTGTTTGTGGCTATTGGAAAGGGAGTTGTTTCTTTCTCAGCCTTTTTATCATTTGGGGTTTTCTTCTTGTTTTGTTTTGTTTTGTTTTTTTGGGTTTTTTTGTTGTTGTTTTGTTTTTCAAGACAGGGTTTCTCTGTGTGGCCCTGGCTATCCTGGAACTCACTATGTAGACCGAGCTGGCCTCGAACTCAGAATAAAAAGGGAAACTACAGCAGGAAGACAGGGCATCAAATGAGGGGGTGCACCCCACAGTCACAACTCTGACCCATAATTTTTCCTGTTTGAAAGAATTACAGGGATGGAAATGGGGAGAAGCCTGAAGAAAAGAAGGTCTAGTGACAGGTCCAAAGAGGGATAAAGTTCAAGGGGAGGTCCCAAGGCCTGACACTATCACTGAGGCTATGGAGCACTCACAAAAAGGAACATAGCATGACCACTCACTGAAAGACCAACAAGCATCTGAAAGAGTCAGAGGCAGATAGTTGCACCCAACCAATGGACAGAAGCAACTGACCCCTGTTGTTGAATTAGGAAAGGCTGAAAGAAGCTGAGGAGAAGGGCGACCCCGTAGGAGGACCAGCAGTCTCAATTAATCTGGATCTCCAAGGTTTCTCAAACACTGGACCACCAAACAGGCGGCATATACCAACTGATATGAGGCCACTAACAACACATAACAGCAGAAGACTGCTGGCTCTGTGTTCATTCAGAGATGATGCATTTAACCCTCAAGAGACTGGAGGCCCCAAGGAGTTTAGAGGTCAGGTGGTATGAAGGGTAAGAACATCCATGTGGAGACAAGGGCATGGGGAGGAGGTATAAGATGTAGAGCAGTAGGAGGGTGGACAGGAGCAGGGAAATTAAATATGGAGTGTAAAATAAACTAATAAATTAATTAATTAAGAAGAATTATGTGCTACATTATATAACAAATATTTCTTAAATTAATTAAAATAGAAAATGTGTCTAAAATATATTTTTTATATTTTGGCTCATGAAACAAATATATTTTGTTCCAGCATACTTATATGGTATTTGGAATTAATAAGATTATAATATGTCAAAAATCAATATAAAATAAAAGTAATTTGTATTTTAAAATAGAACAAAGCAAGAATAAAATATAAATACTACTAATAAAATTAATAAAGGGGGACATAACTTTACATACACAAGATAAGAAGTAATGATGTGATTAGTTGGTAGAAATCATATACATATTCTGAAGGTTTATGGGCATCATTACTGCTAAAAGGTACCTTCTGGAGTTTTAATCATAAATATTGCCTGTTATCTCATTAAAATGTATGAAAGAAAGTAGGATTTGGAATTCTGATGTACATGTGCTTTTATAGAGAATGTACAAGATAATTTATTTTATATAAGATAGGCAAAGACTATTGGTATTTCCAGTATTCTATTGTCAGTTTTCTAACATTACTTGATCATACAATGTCATACTTAATAGCTTAATTATTTGATATAGAAAGTGGTATAATTAGGAACATAAAGTGTTATGTTTGCATTGAGAACATACTCATGACAAAACAGATAATCTTTTTCTATAGAAAAGATACTTTCAAATGGGCATAGTTCTGCAAATATCTTTTATCTGCCAGGTGTAATTGCCATCTTAGAGGCCTACTGCCAAATAAGCTCACCCTTTCTCATTCTTTATGAACTCTCACTGGAAGGTTCAACTCAGGTCTTCTGACTCAAACTTCTGTCAAAGCTGACTGATTCAATCTGTCTTCTCTCAGCTTCTCACTGAACTTCTCTACTTGGTCTCCAACTCTGGTAATTTGTTCTAAACTTCCAGATGCTTTTTATTCTACTTGCTTTTCCTACCTCTGCTGACCTGCACTGATCTACCTGAACTCATGAACTCAGCTCCACTGCTCTGCAGTCCCCTCACTGACTTCCAACTGATGGACTGAATTCAACTCCACTCATCTGAACTGATTGAACTGAGCTGACTTCCTCTCCCAGCACTGCTCTTGAATAGTTTTGCTCCTGAGAGTTGGGAATATCCTATGGTTCATTCTGTCAAATAGGAGCTCTGATTCATTACTTTGACCCTCAATTACACATCATTTATTTGGGATTAAACATGTGTAGTAATGAATTCTAGCCAGATTACAGATATATAATAAGGGTGTATCTACACACTAGGTCTTTGGATATGATCAGAGCAGTCATGTTGCTGGATTAATATTCCTCTACCCATAGTATTGTGCACATGTAATATAACCTATCAGAAGTCTGGTGCAGATAAATGGGAAGGCAAATTTAAATCCACCTACAAAACTACTTGGGATTGTCAACTTGGAATATAAAACAAAATTTTCCCTAAAAACAGACAAACAATAGTCAAATGAAATAATTAATTCAATGCATTTAGTTTTATCAGTACAGAACAATAATAAATATATTCATTATTTGCAGTAACTTGCATATTTACTATTATCTATAATGAAATAATTGTTTAAAAACATACTATAAAGAAAAAATACAAGAAAAATTGTTTCAGAAAAAGTTAGGTGGATGGATAGGTGGGTGACAAATTAGGAATAAATACAAGGTCTTCCGAATACTAAGTAACCACAGCAGTTCTATGATCATATATAATCAGTAGTGAAATATAAAAATTATAACTTTGATTATACATGAATAATTAAAAATAACAGAACATGAAATAAAAATTTAGCCCAGTGGATAACAGAGCACTCAATTTTTCAGATACAAAATTTGAAAAAATATTGCCTAGTCAATATTCTACCAGAATATAAAATTGAAATATAAGGCTATGTAAACATAATTTCCCATAATGAACACATATGTTCATTATTATAAGTGAATTAGGCAGTGAGGGAATGTCTGCAAATGATCTTTTGGGATAAAACTGCATAAGTACTGGGAATCCTTCTGATATAAATAGTGTTGTGAAACACCGTATGTATCCAGGTGTCCAAAGCTAAGGTTATCAACCTGTGTTTTGGAGTTAATTTTTTTGGTGTTTATTTTTTCAATTGTTTTTGTTTTTATCGGGGTTGTTTGTTTTGTTTTATTTTGTTTTAAGTGATAGAAGAACAATTTGGAAATCTTAAAACGTTTTGTTCCCTACCAAATATCTCATGGTCTTATATTCACCTAATTTCAATATAAGGGAAATCTATACACATATAACTCACCAAAAATAGCTATTTGCTATGATATGAAGAATGCCTTCTTGGAGCGGGGAGAACGAATGGGAAAGCAAGGACAGGGAAGGGGGCTCTCGAGACTTTGGCATCTAACAAAACTTACCTGATTTACGAAGCTCAGGAAAATTTTTTAAAAAAATTATGAAGTCCCTTTTTAATAGTGCTGCAGGTGACTTTGAGTCAGGTATCTTTCTGCAAGTAAACACATACACATGGAGCTGCACAACAGCCAGGAAACTGTGGTCTACCAAACTGGTCTTGAGGACAGCTGTTTGTTTAGTCTGTCATTGGTTCTTTATTGGGTGAATAATTATTTTCTCATTTATCTTCTGAAAAGGTGGCACACACAAACAATAGTGGAAAGGTATATTGAATTAATATAACTATAGATAGTTACATAAGGAAATGTTTGCAGAGAAACATATAGATTTACAAGAATGTGTATTTTAACTTTATGATCTAAGGGAGGGGAGAAATGATAGTCTAAGCAAAAAAAAAAAAAAGGTTGAGCATTTTGGTTTTAATACAATTCTTACGTGAAAAGAAATAGGGCATTTTGGAGATTTTTTTTATTCTAGAGATAAATAAGAAATATAGAAAAAAGACAGAAAAAAATATGAAGATCCTGAAAAGTAGGAACTGACAGTTTCCATCTACTCAGAGTCATATGTTGATGGGAATCAGAAGCTAAGATAGTTGTTCCTAATGTATGGACCAAGTTTAAGCCAGAGCGTAAAATATATATCCCTGTCAAGAATATATATAGGAACCTACTCACTTGATTAATAGAAAAAAAAGAAACTTTCTACTTGTTAAAAGATTTCAGATTATACCTTGTAGAAACTGGCTGACTATTTTCAATTCTTGAGAAAAACAAAGCTCTCAAAGGAAGAACAGAGCCAGTTAACCAGTGGAAAATATCCCAAACACTAACTCAGAAAGAAAGGGTGGTGCCTCTTTTAAAATGCAATAACAAAAGGTAATTTTAAAAGGTCAAAATGATCCATGTAAATTTATTGTGAAGTTTCTATTTCATCATGGTGAATGCTCAGCCAACTATGAATTAATGCACTTAGAGCGTATCACTCAGATGTTGATAACAAGAACAGAAATAGGAGCAAGGGATTAAGGCTTGGCAGAAGAAGTCGCCCTCATATATCATCACTTAGACTAAAGAACTCTGGAACCCTCATATAGCAGAGGAGAAAGATTAATTAAGTTACTACTATTGTCAATATCCAATGTGTTCATTTGAGAGAGAAACCTGTAAAATTTGTATTTTCCTCCTGGCATCTGCATTAATTTACCTTCTTTGGACATCTTCAAATAAGTGGTTCAAGTTATCTGAATAAAAACATTATTAATAATTCTTTGCCAGTTTTAGTGTGACCAACAGTGCCATTACCTTAAAATTAAACTTAGCAATAGGTGGCATGACAAGGATGCTTAATTTCTTAAAGTGGCATGCTGTGGTGCTTCTGGTGTTAATCAAACGTCTGCAAAGTGGAAAACATATACAACATGCATCAGTATAACTTAAGTTTGCTTAATAAAATTCCCAGAAAATTAAATTTATGCCTGAACTGGGCCCTAGGGTGATGATCGATCTAACTATAATTTTTATAACTTGATATAAACCTCTGCAATTGCTAGTTTGTAATAAAAACACGGACAGAACTTTTAAAGTCTACTTTTCTGTCCTTGTTCCTAAGCAGTTGTGCTGATTTAAGTTCTAGCTGATATTTGAAAGTTTTGGAAGCAGATAGAACTTCCTAAGTTTTGTATTCATGGTCAGTGTAATACAGTGACTCCTCCCAGTAAGGAGCTACAAACACCTCATCTTTGTCCTGCTTGTAGATAAAGAGTCTACAAATGTAACCATGTCTTATCATAAGTAGAGAGAAGAGAATTTCAAATACTCTGACTTTAGCTCCCTGTTGTCAAATCCATTTTTCTCAGTTTCTTTCCTTACCAATTTATTCTGATATCCAGAGCTACTTTTGAAAAGCAGGAAAAATGCATTCATTATACTATGTGAATAAATGCAGTTGTCATGTACTCATGGGGATTTGCCTTTTGTTTTCAAGATATTAAAAAAAAAACCCTAAGGGGAGTCAGTATCACATCCTATACTCCATTTAATCCATAATAGTGCTTAGCAACTTATCGAATATACATACATTCCTAACAAAGCTATTTAAGTGCATTTTCTAAGATTGTAATTACCACAGTGCTTCACATAATCACAATATTTGGATGTGAAAAGTACAAATCTGGGAACTGAAATGATGTCTTATTTGGATGAAAGATTTGCACCTAGGCAGGAGTACTTGAATTGGGATACATAGAACACATGTAAAACAAAACAAAACAAAAACAAAAACAAAAACTAATACTCATCATGAAATATTTTTGATGGTTTTTGTATTATTTGGCAGATACAAGATTGTTGTTTATACTTCTTGGACTTTAGAACATTAGAGAGAGATGTGCATTGCCAGTATTTGGCATGTCCTCATCAAAAAGCAAATGATGTCATAAGTGAATGTATTTTAACATTCAAAACAATTTCCAAACATGAGGTAATGTTCATTGTAAAATTTCTTTGTTCATGTAGATAAGAAAGAGTCATTTTATTGAAGAATCACAATGTTTCTTTAGATTAAAAATGCCTTCAATAGATTTCTTTAATGCCAAACACAGTGGCTTTTTCTGACTATATTGCTAACCCAAACCCTTCAGACATATGTAATATAGAATTGTTATGATCCATGAGTGGCTGAGAATAAGGAAGTGAATGGAACTTAGATTTCATGGTAGATTCTTTTATTGAGTGCTGAGTTACACTTGAATGTTCCCCTAGTCATCTTATTTTAAAATTAAAGTCATGAAATTTTTTTCTTAGTTTGTTACAATATAGATAGATTATCTCTGAAGTTATAAAAATCTGTTCTTCAAATCAGTGTACTATTCACTATTATAATAAATATGAATAAATATTCCAAAAAGTAATTGCTTGAAATTAATTAGTACATATGCAGTGTTATTAAAGTTGGTTCTCATTTAAGACCTTATTCTTTCTTTCATGTATTTTCTTTTTGTCATGGAAAGCAAATTTGCTTCATTTGGAGACATGCCAAAAACAGAAAAGCAGCACAGGTATATATTAATATGGGCTAATCCACCTAGAGTTGATCAAATGATGATCTGTCAGTATTCTGACACATCCTAGTAATGGTTTATGTAGAACATAGTTACTGTGTATTGGCACTGAAATGCCTCACAAAATTCTAAAATGCAAATTATTCTGCCCCCCTGAGTTAACTACAGAAAGCACAACAAAAAACAAGGGCACCTTATACGTTGGTAAAGACATAGCTACATGTGCACACAAAGTTTTCTCGAATTCTTCTGTCTCTGAGAGTATGATTTCTGAAGCTTACACCTTTCCGATCCTCTTGTCTGCAGCTGCAGGCACTGCTATTTTTATTTGGAATACTGCATAATGATTTAGTGTTTACTTTGAATTAAAAATTGCTCAATTTCCTGAAAATCAACTTTTGAGTGTGTTTACCATTTTTTTCTGTTTTATATTAGACTGAATTACTAAAATATGGGAACTACTTTGTCAGTGTAGGCATCACAAAATTTGGGCTGGAGGGATGTTTTACCTATAGTGAGTCCTTACTACTCTTAGCCACCATTCAAGTTCATTTCCCAGCAGCTGTATGTGTCTGGTTGCTCATACTAACCCCCTGGAATGCAGCTCCTGGAGAATAGATAACCTCTTTTACATTCTTCATTCATGAATATAACACAGAGTTGGGGGGTGGATAGAAAGAAAGAGACGTAAAATACTAAGAATAACTACCTTTTAAAAAAGACTAATATTTCTACTTTTATAATAGCTCTTAAACTTCTTATTCTAAGTTCTATTGATTGAGCTAAAATTCTGAAGTCACTTTTTATAAATCATCACCATATTCTAATGCCTTTTCTACTTTCAGTATAGACTTTGTATGGTAATTCTTTTCATGAAAAACAAAACACTACCACTAGCTCAAAGAAAGAACATAGGTCAGGAATCAGGCAGAGATGTGATATTGTAGTACTATATTAGGTGTAGAATGTAAAACTCCTCCCTTGATCCCTGATGATTACTATGTGAATGCTCCAACAGCAATTCCAGAATACTTACATATCCTTACCTCATATTAATGGAAATTCTGTCACATAGCTCAACCTGAAAAGATTCTTAGCGTGCTTCTAGTCATGAAAAAAAAAAAAAAAAAAAAAAAAAACTCCATCTTTATGTGAAAGTTACATGCAAAAGAACTGGATCATAAAGCCCCAGGCTTTGTACAGAGAATGCCTAAAGCAAATTAGGGCTCTGTGGAGAAGAAACTTATTAAGTGTGAGTGGCTGGCAACCATCAGTATCTATGTAACCATATGACAATATAATCATATCACAACCAATCCATATAACCAGGCCACTTCAGTTAGTTAATATTGTTATGATAACAGAAACTTATAGAGGAAGAAAGTCAGGTTTGAGATATATTTCCCACTGCTTTTTGTAATTCTTTTCTGTCCTTTAAAATATATTTAAGTTTTAATAATATGTCTGACAAGTGAATGCACTTGGATGACAGAAGAAAACACTAAATTCAATTGAGCTGAGTTACAGGTCCATGTCAGCTATGTGAAGTAGATACTTGGAATCACATTCCAGTCCCGTACAGAGCCATTCACACATATTATCACAGAGGCGATTACTGCCCCTCCCAGAAGGATCACTTGCTATATAAAGCCCTTAGACATTTTGAAAACCTTTGTTCATGTAGCACTTCAGCTCACCGTTCTTGTAATTTTAAATGGTCATCTTTTCTTCTAGTAGAATGGAAAGAAAACTGAGATTCTCCAGATTTCAAATTTTGTAAAGTCCCATAATTTGGAAACATAGTGTTTGCTAGAAAGCCATATTTTTGAGAGGAAGCTGGTGTCGTTGCTTCTTCTGTACCCTGAATTATTCTCAGAAAGAGTCCAATGGCATATACTTATATTATTGCTTCATTTTAATAAATATTACTGCCATACTTTAAAGAAAAAATAAGAATACGATAAAGAAAGAGATAAAGCATAAACTTCATCAAGGCACTTGTACTCGAGTGACTAGTTGTATAAAGATAGACAGTTTAAGGGTTAGGGTTAGTTTCATCCACAGACTCCATTCATGCTTCAGCCATCCCTCCTGTTTTCATTTTCAATCATTCTTGATTCTGCTCATAACTCATTTCCATATGCCCTCTTGTATCACATAATATTTAAGTTGTATTTGCAAGTATTTTAACTCTCTTCTATGCTCTTCTCATTTTTGTATACTAGTTTAGGTACTTCAATGACATAATTCCATGGGGTATGCAGTACTGAAATCTTTGAATGTGGCTTACTCAGACTTATACAGTTCTAATCAGAAACTTGCTTGCCTACCTTTGAGTCCCTATTTTCCTCTTGCAAGATTGCACATCAGACCTGTATTCTTTTGTGTCCCTAAAGGGACACAGATAGCTAATGGAACACTGGAGATTTCTTGTGAGTAACTATTAACTTCAATGCCAAAGAAGAAAATGGGTGGTGAAGAATAAACAAAGGATTGGATTTTCTTGAACCGATGAGTTAGATGAGACTCCAGTCTATGTGAAGACACATAAATTTACTTTATTCAAACATAACTTTATTTTTTAATAGAAAAGGAAGATCAAATGAACTTTTTTTAGACACATAACACTTTAATGTTAGGCCACAAATATCCTCTTGTCCATAATTTTTTCTTCTCATTCATAAAATTCAACTTTATTTTGCCCTCAGTAGTTTTTGATAAAACAATGTAATCCCAGAAAATATTACTGGAATTCCTGTATTGTGCCTTCATCTACTGTCTTTTATAATTTTAGTAGAATTTGCCTCTCCAAATTGTGATTATTGTACCACCCTACCAATTTAATGTTTATATTTGATTGTTTTCTTCACAGCCTTCCTCTGTACATCTTTCCAGAAACAACAGTTTTTGTTTGTTGACATAAAGGTTGAAAGTATAGTAGACAAGATTGGGGCTTTATTTCTCCTTTATTTTCTTCTGTCCTTTCAATTACTTCTTGCAGAGCTAGAAGACTACTACTGACTCTGTTTTGAGTAGTTTTTTTTTTATTATTAGATATTTTCTTTATTTACATGTAAATTTCTCCTTTCCCAGTTCCCCTCCAAAAAACAAACAAACAAACAAAAACAACAAGAACAAACCCCTGTTGCCTCCCCCCTCCCCATGACTGCCACTCCACCCTCTCCCACTTATTGGCCCTGGCATTCCCCTACACTGGGGCATAGAACCTTCACAGGGCCTAGGACCTCTCCTCCCATTGATCTACTTTGCAATCCTCTACTACACACATGCTGCCAAAACAATCAGGCCCACCATATATAGTCCTTGGTTGGTGGTTGAGTCCCTGGGAGCTCTGAGGGTACTAATTAGTTCATATTGTTGTTCGTCCTAAGGGGCTGCAGAAACTCAAGAAGAAGAAAGACCAAAAGGTAGACATTTCATTCTTTCTTAAAAGGGGGAACCAAATACCCACGGAAGGAGTTGCAGAGATTAACTATGGAGCAGAGACTGAAGGAAGGACAAGCCAGCCTAATATAGCTATATCCTGAGAGACTCTGACAGTACTTGAGTAGTTTCTTATTCCTCACTCTGCCAAGCAATGAAAGCTGTTTCAATTCATTTGGGAAAGTAGTTTTTGGCCTTTGAGCATCAATCACATACAAAGAATTCACAGCAGAGGAATCTGAAATGGCTGAGAAGCACCTAGAGAAATGTTCAAAGTCCTTAGTAATCAGAGAAATGCAAATCAAAATGACCCTGAGATCCCAACTTACACCAATCAGAATGACTAAGATCAAAACCTCAGATGACAACACAAGTTGGAGAGGATGTAGCCAAAGAGTAACACTCCTTCATTGTTGGTGGAATTGCAAACTGGAACAACAATCAATCTGAAGGTTCCTCAGAAAATTGGAAATAGATTTACCTGAAGACCCAGCTATACAATTCTTGAGAATATACCCAAAAGATGCCCCATCATGCCACAGAAGCACATTTTCCACTATGTTCATAGTGGTTTTATTTGTGATAGCCAGGAGATAGAAATAACCTATGAACTATGTTCAGGGGCTTTATTTGTGATAGCTGGAGCTGTCTTCCCATGACACAAGAATGGATACAGAAAATGTGGTTCATTTATACAATGGAATACTATTCAGCTATTTAAAATGAGGATATCCTGAGTTTTGTAGTCAGATGAATGGAACTAGAAAATATCCCCAGTGAGGTAACTCAGACCCAAAAGGGCATGCATAAGATGTACTTACTAATAAGTGGATATTAGCCACAAAAAAGTATAGAATACCCAAGATTCAGTCCACGGAACTCAAATAGGTCAACAAGCTGAAGTGCCCTAGTGAGGACACCTCAGTCCTACTTGGGAGGGAGAAGAAAGCAATCACAAATGGGGAAAGATGGAGGGATATGGGAGGGAAAGTAGACAGGGGAGAGAGTGGTGGGAAGAGGGGCATCTGATCTGGTATTGGGTGAGGGAAAAGAACTGAAGTCCTGAGGGCCAGCAGAAAGAATGGAAACAGGCAACCTCGGGAAATAGGAGGTTTGGGGGACCCTCCAAAATGCACGAGAGATCTGGGAAGTGAGAGATTCTCAGGACTCCAAGAGAGGGATCTTAGATGAAATGCCAGACAGTAGAAAGAGGCTACTTAAAGAGCCCACCTCCAGCAGGAAGACAGGACATCAAGTAAGGGATAGGGTTGCCATCCCATAGTCACAACTCTGGCCCATAATTGTTCCTGTCTGAAAGAATTACTGGAATAGAAATGGAGAGGAGCCTGAGAAATAGAAGGTCCAGAGACAGGTCCAAAGTGGGATCCAGCTCAAAGGAGGTCCCAAGGCCTGAAAGTATTACTGAGGCTATGGAATGCTCACAAAAAGAGACCTATCATGACTGCCCTCCAAAAGATCCAACAAACAGCTGAAAGAGTCAAAAGAGTCAGATGCAGATATTTACACCCAACCAATGGACAGAAGCAGCTGACTCCTGTTGCTGAATTAGGGAAGGCTGAAGGAAGCTGAGGAGAAGCACAACTATGTAGTAGGACCAGCAGTCTCAGTTAACATGGACCCCTGAGCCTTCTCAAACACTGGACCATGAAACAGGCAGCATTCAACAGCTGGTATGAGGCCCAAACAAACATAGAGTAGAGGACTGCCGGTCTGTGTTTATGCAGAGTAGATGCACCTAAACCTGAAGAGACTGGAAGCCCTAGGGAATTTAGAGGTCAGGTGGCATGAGGGGTGGGGATATCCACATGGAGACAGGAGGATGGGAATGAGGTGGAGCAGTCGGAGAGTGGATCAGGGGTTTGAGGAATAGAATAGTGTAAAAAAATAAATTAATTAAAGAAAAAAGAAAAAAGTGAACCTCAAGTAAATAGGCACAGGGGAAATTTTACTGAAGAGAACCCCAATAGCTTCTGCTCTAAGATCAAGAATTGACAAATGGGACCTCTTAAAGTTGCAAAGCTTCTGTAAAGCAAAAGACACTGTCCATAGGACAAAATGGCAACCAACAAATTGGGAAAAGATCTTTACCAACCCTATATCTGATAGAGGGCTAATATCCAATGTATACAAAGAACTCAAGAAGTTAGACTCCAGAGAACCAAATAAGCCTATTAAAAAATGGGGTACAGAGCTAACCAAAGAATTCTCAACTGATGAACACCGAATGGCTGAGAAGCACCTAAAGAAATGTTCAACATCCTTAGTCATCAAGGAAATGCAAATCAAAACAACTCTGAGATTCCACCTTACACCAGTCAGATTGGCTAGGATAAAAGACTCAGGTGACAGCAGATGCTGGAGAGTTTGTGGAGAAAGAGGAACACTACTTCACTGCTGGTGGGATTGCAAACTGGTACAACCACTCTGGAAATCAGTGTGGCGGTTCCTCCGGAAATTGGACATAGTTCTACAGGAGGACTCAGCTATACCACTCCTGGGCATATACCCAAAAGATGCTCCAACTTGTAATAAGGACACATGCTCCACCATGTTCATAGCAGCCTTATTTTTTATAGCCAGAAACTGGAAACAATCCAGATATCCCTCAACAGAGGAATGGATACAGAAACTGTGGTACATCTACACAATGGAGTATACTCAGCTATTAAAAACAAAGAATTTATGAAATTCTTAGGGAAATGGATGGATCTGGAGAATATCATCCTGAGTGAGGTAACCCA
>JADRCD010223533.1:1039-11153 GCA_019843815.1 Montemys delectorum
TTACATGTAAATAAAGAAAATATCTAATTAAAAAAAAAGAATGAAAAGAAAAAAAAAAAAGAACAAATCTTTTGAGACACTAAATATCCCACAAAATCTAAGTATTGATATCATTTTGTTCTTCATGATACTTATAGAACATCTAAAATGTCTCTTTCTAAACAAGTGAGCAAAGTGCTACGATGTTGTATTGGCTTCCTTTTGCTGTGTAACAAATAGTCAGAAATTATATGTCTTAAAATAACACACACAGTACTGATCTAGAGATCAGAAGTCTCAAACTTCTATGCTCTTAAGAGCAGTTGTTAAAATTTATAAAGTCGTGGAGATTGCTCAGTCAATATAAGGTATTTTATTTTTATGGATGTACTTCTTTTACTGTGGGTAGGATGCTGGAAAGAAAAACCTACTCGCATGCATGTCTTCCTTGCATAGGGATCATGCTAATCGTCTCTGAATTGTCCCAATTTCAGTATACATGCTGCTGAAGTGCGAACAAGTAAGTAAGTATCAGATTATGTAAGGCAAGAATACATTCTGGAAGTTTCTCTTTGCAGAAGAAAAAGGTTACATAGACATATCAATTTCTACATATTAATCCACAAAACCTATAACAAACATTAAGCTTTTCTGATTTGGAATTGATATAGCAGGTCATACACGGGCAAAATAATGATATTGTTAAGCTTGAAATTTTCAGATAAAATAGGAAAAAAAGTGATCCTAAAGAGAAGTTTTGTAGATAAACAGACACACAGACCTATGTACACACACACACACACACACACACACACACACACACACACACACACTTTCTCTCATAACTGCACCTTTGGGCCCCCTTCTCTCAGAACAGACCATGGGATCACGGTCTAATTTCTTAACATTCTATGCTAAACATAATCACTACTTTTCTTGACCAAAGGCTCTACTTTTTTTTTTAAATTAAATGCTTAAATATTTAGTGAGTCTGTGTTGCTCAGAGTTAGCATAATGTCTCTTGTTTGTTCATTCTTTACTTTTTATACCATTCACACTTTCAAGGTTCAAAGGACTATGCTCTTAAGAGCAGTTATTAAAATTTATAAAGTTGTGGAGATTGCTCAGTCAATATAAGCCAGTCACAGAAACCTGAGGATGTAAGTCCTAACTCTAGCACTCATTTTAAATGGCAGGCCAGCTGGTGTGAGTTTGGAATCCTTGAGCTGGGAGACAGGCAGATCCCTGGTCACTGCTGGCCAGCCAGCCTAACTGAACAAGCAAGCTGCAGGCTCAGAGACCCTGACTCAAAAAGTAAGATGGAAAATGAGTGATAGACAAACTTCATACACACACACACACACACACACACACACACAAATGAACACATATGCACATGTACATACATGCACGCACATATGTATACAGAAGTGCAAGAAGAAATAAGTAAGACAAAGGGTAAAAATTATCTCTAACAGGACTAAGTTTACACTTTTCTAGATAATTCTGTGCTTTTAAAAAAGCATAATCATGCCATGCTTTATAGAGTTACACATGAAACTGGAAGATATTTTCGATGCTATCTTAGTCCTTGTATTTTTCTATCAAGGAAATGTGGTTTAGAAAAGACCAACATATTATATAAGCATCCAAATGCTGGTCTGTTGAGGCTGGAGTTAGAAGCCAAGTCTCTGGCATTGGCCTAAGCATACACCTTCATAATAATGACACTTTGAGACCATGCTATGTGCTAACCATATCACATGCATTGAGTCCTTTATATTTCCCAAGCCCTCAAGAAGCCAGATATTTATCAGCAATCCTATTTTATAAGCAAGGGAAATACAGTGCAGACAGTTAAAATATCCTCAGTAAGGCTGAATGCTGAGCAGATGGTTAGGCTGAGTTTAGAAGTCATGCTGGCCCTGCAAGCCGGACTGCTACTCTATGTAAAAACACCCACACAAGTACAAGAGCTTCCTACGCTTGTACCTGCACCTTGCCTAAAACCATATTAATAAATCATTCCACCATGTGTGCCCTTTGGTTGGTGGTTTAGTCCCTGGGAGCTCTGAGGGTACTAGTTAGTTCATATTGTTGTTCATCCTAAGGGGCTGCAAACCCTTCAGCTCCTTGGGTCCTTTCTCTAGCTCCTTCATTGGGGACCGAAGGTTCTGTGCCCCAGTGTAGGGGAATGCCAGGGCCAGGAAGTGGGAGAGGGTAGGTTGGTGAGCAGGGGGAGGGGGGAGAAAACAGGGTTTGTTTTTTGTTTTTGTTTTTGATGTTTTTTCAGAGGGGTAACCAGGAGAGGAGATATCATTTGAAATGTAAATAAAGAAAATATCTAATAAAAAATCATTCCATATCATATCTCTGGAATTTTTATACTCAGATTAGCTCTTTCATGATATTTAATATCCACTGCTTGATTGTTCACTCTCTAGGCTTAAAAACCAAACCTATCCATCAGTAGGGATCAATACTTCAAATGGGATGGGGAGAATGAAAGTACTGCACCTGTGGCACCTGCAGCACCTGCAGCACCCACAGCACCCACAGCACCTTCAGCAGCTCTGCATCACTCACTGCATCTTTCATACAAATTTGGGTCTTTGAACAATTTCAAAATCATTGTCTCATTAATACTGATTTGTCCAGCAGTTATGACGACTGGCAAATCCATGTCACCAGGGAAAACTTTGCAAGGTATACAATTGACATGCCACTGTAAAGGGGAAAACTCAGAGTTGCTCAGGTTGATCTTAAATGACAAGATATATTTTCAGGGGAGAAAAAAAGAGAAGAAAAGTTCTGAAGCTAAAGCACATCTCCCAGTATTCTTCTATGTTTGTCCCCTGAGTCGTTTTGTCGGAACAAGAAGAGCACTTTAGAGACAGATATTTTGTTGTCATTTGCTTTCATTCTCCCAACAGTATTGTGAGGGAACTGCTACTGACCACATGTCCCACATTATTAAAGGAAGGGAAGAGTGCAGGGGGTTGGTTTTGGTGTTATAGTATACGGAATATTTGTGACCAGGTGTCTGTGGCATGTAGGCTTACTCTACCCTAACAAGGTAAACATGAGGGGCATCTCCACTGGGAGGCTGCTCCCACTTCAAATTAGACAATGACCAGTGCACTTTTAATAGCCTCTGTGTAAGTCCCACTACCCCAGTTTCAAATTTGAAAGCAGGAACAACAACAAAATGCACAAACAAACACACAAAAACACAGTTTAGCTTCAAAAAGCTTGACACAGCGTGAAGGTAGGAAGGAAGAGAGAGAAACCATGAGTAACATAATTAAAAGATTAAAGGCAATTCACAGATAAACCCTGGACAGAGCCAAAAGCATCTTTAATCTCAAGGTCACATACGAAAGATCATTTTCAAGTTTTTATTAGTTCTCAGGAAATGATTGTGATCATATTCACCTTCCCTCCCCACCTCTCCCAGGACCCACCCTCCTTCCTGCCCATCAAAGTCTGTGTTCTCTTTTTGTCCTCCCTCATCAAGGCCAATTCGTGCTGCCAAATGCTCTACTGTGTGTGGCCTTCCATTTGAGTATAGTTCAAAAGGTTAATTTAAAGAATCATTTCAGTTTGCCAGCATCCTTTTGTTAGGTCCTCAGAAACAGAAATTCATCTGTGGTGACCATGACAACAAACTTTCTTTCATCTAGGCCCTCCCCCACCATACTGTGTTCGCAACAGAGAAAGTAGAAAGGGGACAGATTCTCTATACTCTGTAAGCACTCTTTTGGGATAAAATTGCTTTTGCATTCTTAATTACATATATTAATTGGTTATCATTGACTTTCTAAGCTAGTCATTGTTAAAGATTACCACATTCAGTCCTCTGAAATCCTTATAGAGCAAGCCTAAGGACCTGAGTTTAAATCAACAGCACTCAGATTAAAAAGAAATATTGGTTGGCCATTGAGACACATTCCTGTCGTCACAACATTGGGGAACAGAGACACAAAGAACTCTGGAGTTTGCTGGCTAGCTAGTCTTGCCAAATCAGTAAATTCTGTGTTCAGTGACAGATTGCCTCAGAAAAGAAGGTAGAAAGTGGATTATCAAAGAAAACACCCCACTTCAAACTCCAGCCTCCCTAAGCACACCCACTGAAGGAGAAAGTTGTCCTTCTTTTTAACTGTTTGAGAATGCCATGCACACATATAATATAAGCATATAGAGTTGAATTTGACCCAATCCTATTACCTCTTCTACAGTTCCTCCTCCACTACCTCCTCCATAGCTTTTTCCTTATGACTTCATGGGCTTTGGTCTTTAAAACCCACAGAGTCCACTGTGTCTGTACGTGCCTAAGTTTAGGACCATGTCCAGGATCATGGGTTAGCCTGTCACACTCTTAATCCTTAAAGAGAATTGAATTTCCCCCCTCTAGTGCTTATCAATTGACAAGAGCTTGGGGGAACCACTTTTAAAGAATGAGCTACTGGAACATTTTCTAATAATTCTATTATTGGAACTGTCTGTTTTGATGTCCAAAGATGAAAGATTAATTTAATCATTAAAATTAAGCTTACAGATTACCATAGCTAAGGTCAGTAAGAACTACAGGTGACAAGGGAGTACACTTGGATTGGTGGTGTAACTCAATAGTAGACCACGGCTTTAGTGCACAAAAGCCCTGGGTTTGAATGTTAGCTCCACACATACACAAAATAATCCACTTGTTTCCCTGTGTATGAATGTACATATCACACACACACACACACACACACACACACACACCAAGATATGCAATGAAAAGACAGGTGTTTTCAAATTTTTTCTTAATAGGTATTTTCTATTTCTTTCCACACTAACATTTTGTAATAGCAATGCTTTTTATTTTTTCTAGTTTGTGTATAAGAAATTAAAAAGTAAAGAGACAAGAAAAAACAGCAGTAAATGAAGTATTTTACAAAAAGAAGAGGAAGAGGAGTGGGAGGAGAAATTATTTCCAGGAAGAGGAATCAAAACCAATTGCTTAAAGCAGCAGAAGAGGAAGAACAAGAAAAGTTGAACTGCATCAGAGCAAAGTGATGAACACTTCATAGACTACTAGGACAGGCAGAATTAGATGGTGAGAGAAAGTAAAACTTAGTAATTACGTGGCTTCTTTGAGGCACCATAGTCTGAGCAAAAAGACAGAACTGGGCTGTAATGAAGACTTTGAAGTCTAAAATAATTGAGAAGAATATGACAAAACTCCCAGTCACACCTCCTAGGGGTTGGCCTACACAATGACACTGTCACCACTTCTAGGAGGACTTCTTTCACCCACGACAGGAATCTACAATACCCTGTGCTACCTTGTAACATTATGATTTATTGTAATTAATTACTAGTCAAAGAAGGTCAACCCATTCCACACAAGCATTATAATCTGTTCACTGTTGACACCACAGAGCCCACTGGACCACAGAATCCTCAATAATGTGTGTTTTATTAATTACTTAACTACAAATTAAGGTAATGAGAAAGCTTGCAAATTAGATTATTGATCCATACTGCTTTTATTTGTTAATTGTGCCTTGGAAAAACTTTGACAGGTCAAGGGGTGGTAATAAAACAGGCAGGAGAGCTCCAGCCAGGTGGATCCCTGGTGGGAAGAGGGGAGTCATTCAGCCTGATGAAAGTGATTGGCAATCAAACAGTTGCCTTTCACAAGAGGAAATAATTATTCAGCTTATCATCCATCATGATATTTTGTTGGTGATCTCAAGCTAGAGTCTAAACTGAATAAACAAAAAGTCTCTGTGAGTACTTTAGAAAGTATGTGCTGATCAGTATGGACTCTCCTATGCTTGTCTAGAAATATTCTTGCCTAGCCATCCAGATTTTCTTCATGGCTCCCATTAAAAGACAGTGCCAAGAAACCTGACTTCTGGATGGTTTGTTTGGCACATAAGAGAAACTTGATAAAAATGGATTAAGCAAATTACCTATAGATACTATTAGTGAAACCATTTCCTGATGGCAATTTGTACTTTTTCTTTCTTATATTAATTCATGTTCTTCTATCTTAGTGTGTGTTTTTCTTCTGATCTACAGGTCTACCAACTCTTTTTTAAGAAAGTGTCCCAGTGTCCCATATTTAACTATAGGTATGTGAAGATGTTTTTTAATGTGATCAACTCGGGCAATATGGAAAGAAAGTTTTTACTTGTCATGCCTTGGAAAAACTTGACAGACAAGGGGTGCTAATAAAGCAGGTAGGAGAGCTCCAGCCAGATGGCTCCCTGATGGGAAGAGGAGAGTCATTTTGGCCCTGGTGAAAAGTGATTGGCATTTGCACCCACAGAACAAAAGACCCAGCCATCACAGGTCCCAAACCCAGCTTCAGGGTTTGGCAAGAAAGAATCTCTCCCCTTGTGGGACAGGTCAGCAGTGGAAAAATTCTATATTGTATCTCTCCATGTCTCAAAGCCCTGTGTCCAGGTGCCATCTTAAGATGGACCCTATGGTTAAAACTTAGCCACCCTGGCATCATTACCGCATTCTGGCTTCCCATTATCCATCAAAGATCTTAGACAAGACGTACAGAGTGCAGTGTGAAAGACAGAGCTAATTATTGACTGAAGCAGGGCATTCTCAAGGGGTAAAAGTTGACCATGGTCTAAGAGATCATTGCAAAACTGAATGTGCTCACAACAGAAAGTGTACAAAAGGCAGAGAGACCACTGAATCAATTAAATTACATTTTCAGCAGGCTTTGTATATTTCTAAATCCTGTGGAAGAGTTTTTCTGTGGGACTTGTTTAATGTTGTTTTGTTTTGTTTTGTCTAAGTAAATGATGGTCTCATTTTTATCAACTTTTGCAGAAGGGGCAATGGTGTACTGTGTTCTGTATTAGAAATTTTTTTTCTCGATAACTTCATAAGGCTTAGGAACTAGGTCTAGATAGTTTTCAACTAGTGGCCTACTGGGCAGTTGAAGATATCATACATCCTCCCAGGGACAGAGATATTACTCAGGTGCTATTTTCCGATCCATCTATAGAATTCTATAGTTCTAATTCTTGGTTTTATATGCTGTTGATCATAAGGAAGAAGTCCAGTCCTAACATCCTTGAAGCTTGCCAGTATCTAACTAGGTACCTAACACCAAGAGCTTGCAAACAGGAAAGAATCATTAGGCAGGGACTCTGAAAGCATCATTCTGCAGTCTAGTCTAAGAGGCAGCCATGGGTGGCAGCTGTGGAGGGTTTGAAAACTCAACATTGACAAACTTATAAGTGCTTAGGAGCAGGCAGCTCTCCCTCTGGAGCTAGGATCTGACCTTATCACCTGAAGCAGCTTTGGAGTTTGGTAGGATGAACTTAAGGGCTGTGGGTAGAACAACCTCTGGAGGTAAATGAGGTTTACTGCTGTAGAGACAGAACTCTAATTCTACATCCATAGCAATATCCATCCATCTGATGCATAGTAAGTTTTGAAAAGTTGGAGGCAGGATGATCTAGACAGATGCCAGTGGTTGCACACTTCTTGCCAAAGTACTAAGGAGACATCACACACCAATGTAGTGCAAGGTCAGTACTAGTATACACAGGAAATACTGTAGTTTATAAGTTCAAAACTCCCTGACCCTCCCTCATCTGCACTACAGAGTCTAAATTGAGAGGACGTGGAGATTGAATAAAATTAAAAAGCTTTAGTATAGCAAAGGAAATATCTGCAAAGTGAAGAGACAGCCTAGAGAATGGGAGGAAAAAAATCTAGCTGTACATTTGACAAAAGATTTATAACTAGACACTAAAAATAAAATTAAAAAGTTAAATATCAAAGAACTAAATCAATAAATGAGCAAATGAGAAAGCTGTGGAACAAAAAGAAGTAGCACCCCCAAATGAATAGATGGCAAGAAATAATCAAACACAGGGCTGGAGTCAATAAATAGAAATAAGCAAACAAACGAAGAACAATACAAAGAATCAATCAAACAAAAACTTGGTTCTTTGAGAAAATCAATAATATTGACAATCCCTTGGCCAAATTAAATGAACTGTAGAGAAAAAAATACACAACTTAACAAAATTAGAAAAGGGAACATAACAACAGACCCTGAGGAGATCCAGAAAATCATGAGAACATACTTTTAAAAAACACCTAATAGAGAAATCTAAAAGAAATGGATAATTTTCTTGATAGATATTACTAACCAAATTTAAATCAAGATCAGATAAGTAATTTAAACAGACCTATATCCCCTAGTGAAATAGAAACAATTGTTAAAAGTCTCCCAACCAAAGAAATTGTTATATAGTTTTAGTGCAGAATTCGATCAGACTTTTAAAAAAGAGTTTACTCAGGGCTGGCAAGATGGCTCAGTAGGTAAGAGCACTGACTGCTCTTCCAAAGGTCCTAAGTTCGGATCCCAGCAACCACATGGTGGCTCACAACCACCTGTAATGAGATCAGATGCCCTCTTCTGATGTGTCTGAAGACAGCTACAGTGAATTATGCAGGAGCGAGCGGCGCCCAAGAGTAGCCACACACATGATGGCTCATGGCCAACTGTACAGCTACAGTGTGCTCATACACATAAAATAAATAAATCTTAAAAAAGAGTTAACTCAAATACTTATCAAATTATTCCACAAAATAGAAACAGAAGGAACAAGCCACAGTTACTCTGATACCTAAACCACATTAAAAATCCAGCAAAGAGAATTACAGACCAGTTTCCCTTATAAATATATATGCAAAGATTCTCAATAAAATAGTTGCAAACTGAATCCAAAAATACATCAACAAAATCTTCCACATGATCAAGTAGATGCAGAGATGCAGGCATGGCTCAACACACATAAATCGATAAATGTAAACCACCATATATATATATATGTATATATATATGTATGTATATATATGTGTATATATATATACATATACATATACATATATATATATATATATATGCTGAAAGACCTAATCCATATAATCATCTCATTAGATGGAGAAAAGACCTTTCATAAAATCTAACACCCCTTCATGGTAAAAGTCCTGGAGAAATAAGAGATACAAGGGACATATGTAAACATAATAATGTCTGTTTACATCCAGGCTATAGCCAACATCAAATAAAGTGGAGAAAAACTCGGAGCAATTCCACTAAAATCATGGTGTTTACTTTCTCCATGTCTATTGAATATATAGTACTTGAAGTCTTAGCTACAACAGTAAGACAACTGAAGTAGACCAAGGGGAAAAAATTGAAAACAAAAAAGTCAAAATATTATTATTTGCAGATGATATGATAATATAAATAAGTGACCCTTAAAAAGTCCACCATGAAACTCTTACAGCTGATAAATGCTTTCAAATTTTCAAAGTAGCAAGACACAAAAACCTCAGCCTTCCTATATATAATAGACAAATGAACTGAGAAAGAAATTGTGGAAACAACACCTTTCACAATAGCCTCGAAAAATAAAGTCTCTATTATAACACTTCCCAAGCAAGTGAAAGATTGATATCATAAAAACTTTAAGAGATTTGAGAAAAGAAATTGATATCAGAAAACAGCTTCCAGTTGGGGTTTTTTATTGGATTCTTGAATATAGAAACATCTGTGTCCATCCACTTAAATACATTTCTTGTACTTTTTCTTTGGCTCTATTTCTTGTTTGGTTGTTTGGTCATATTTTGATTGCTTTTTTTTATTTCTAATATGTATTTTATTCCTTCAATACCTGTATGTTTTCTTTCAAAGAAATAAATGGCCTTTTATTGGTTCTTTGTGAATTTTACATCATGCACCCCAATCTAATTCATCTTCCTCGCCCCTCATACCTGCCCTTTACCCTTGCAATCACACCACCACCAACACCACAACCCCAAAGGAAATAAACTCACTGTAGAAGCAGCAAGTTTGACACAATGTGTCCTGGATAATTCCTTGCTGGCAAATGTTCATTGCAATGACTTGTTGGTCTGGTACAACCAACTTCTGGCTTCTGCTGCTCTATCAATACTGGAATCTCACTGGCTTCTCTTGGATATCCCGCTATTGACCTGCGTTGTGGAGATCCTGTAGTTTTGTATCTGTACAATTAGCCCCTTCATGTATTCTAGCAGTTCATCAATAGAGTAGATGTTGGGGTGGGCCAATTCAAAG
>JADRCD010223533.1:11553-14053 GCA_019843815.1 Montemys delectorum
GCTCTGGATGAGACACAAGCTCTCATCTACTACTCCAACACCATGGCTGCCAACCTGCTGCCATCTTCTCCACTATGGTATATTGAAGGAATTATTTTAACATAAATATAAATAATTAATTAATCTAGCAGCTGTATTTTGTTACCTTTACTAGTCCCCCAAAACTACTAAGACATATTAAAATTGCTTTGAGCCAAATACTGAGCAATTAGTATTCCATTCTAAACCTGTGGGCTAGTCTGGCTTCCTCCCAGACAATATCCCCACATTACTTGAATTTTTTTCATTCTTTTTTGTTTCAGCTCTCTTCTCCTGATACTTCCTTGATCTCTCTTTATGTCTCCCACACTTCCTCCCTGCCTCTTTCCCCACCCCTTCTAGAATTAGAAGTCTCACCTCATTCTCTCTAAAGCTTTGTATTAACTCATTGGCTTTTATTGCCAAGGCAGAGAATGAATGAGGAACACTGTTTAAATATTGAGACAGGGGCTTCTAAGAATAAAAATAACAAGTCCATGTCCAGATTTAGATCACATAATGGGATAGAGAAATCAGCATTCAAAATAATACTAGGATAAAACTTTACACAGTGTGCAAAAACATTATGCTAAAATGGTGGTCATGGACTTTAACATTCTGAGACTGTTATCCTCTAATAAACTCTTTGTTCTGTACTTGTCTTGGTCATGGTGTCTCATCACAATGATAGAAATAATTGAGACACACACACACACACACACACACACACACACACACACAAAAGGTAAAAGAATCAAGGAAAAGCAAACAATATCAACAACAACAAAAAGCACTTGGGACACAGAAGAGGGAAGGAGACCAGAGTGAGGCTCAAAGGGAAAGGGAGATGCAAGAGGTGGAGTGGAGAGGATTAACCAAAACAAATTCTGCTTGAAAGTGGCATACTAATAGCTAATACTTTGAATGTTGATTAAAAGACCGAAATAAATATTTTTCAAAAGAATCATTTGACTGCAATATCAAAACTCATCTTCAATCTTGTTTATTTAAGTCCCTTGGCTCTACTCAAGACCTTTCATACTACACACAAGTGTGTGTACCACATTCACATTTTAATACAATGTTGTGTTTAGTTGACTAGGAATCCTTGAAAAGTTACACTATAGATAGCAGTCTACTGTTTTCTGTCACCTTCTTTGCAAAGCACCTGTTTATATATGCTGGAGTAATAGAAATAAGTTCATTAGTTATTCCACTGAAGGCAAACTTTCACCGAAATTCATGACATTGCTCTACCAGGGTGATTCACTTTTTTTCCAGGGGTTGGAGGGCTACAAACCAAAGGAAACCAGAACTTGAGCCACATTGTGGAAAAGTCACTTTAAAGATCTGTTTTCTTTGTGCACCTAATTCAGCTAGTAGATGCCTGTGGGTTTACTTTCTACACAAGTAATAAAGTCCAACATTCTTATCTAATATTCATTCTTGTCCTTGAAAGGGTGGACCCCACAGAACACTAAATAGAAACAGGTTTCATTTCTGAGATCAAAATGAGTTGGTGACCCCAGTTATTATTCCAAAGAATTTACATGCAAAATCAAAACTAACTAAACAATAGTAAGTGTAAGATTGTTTTACTGAGATTGCAGGTCCTTCTATAAAAGATTCATGTGACTTAAATGTCCTGGTTCTATAATGGTGGTATGTAAGTTTGAAAGGGAAAAAAATCCTTGAATTTGGCCCTATGCTAGAGACTGAGAAACTTGGCAGGACCCAGAAAAGGAAAGCTGGCTTTAGTCTCAAGTGCATATTTGTTTGTTTAGATATGATGTTGAAACATTCAGGCCTACAGTTGTGGGGTTTTTGCAATTTAATTTACTTTGGCATTTTCATCTTACATTTGTTCAAAGTCAAGATTGATATTGCAAAAGTAAAATACATACCAGGACAACAACAAAGACCTCCCTGCATTGATGTTTAGTGTCTAATACTGAGAACTTGTACCCTGAAAGTTGAAACCACATGTAAGCATGTAAGAGTGCAACAGATGGGGGACTTTTTCTTTATGCTAAAGGCACATTCTAACAATGACTTTCTTACTCATCTGTTCTTTCAGAGTCTTTGCAAATATACTGTCTAATTATTATATTTCTTCAAACAATTTTCAAATAATAGAACTTAATATATTAAGTTTAAAAAGGGGGGGAAGAGTTTGCCCAATGTGGTGAGCAGATTATTAGCTCCTAAATATATGCACAACCTAATCTTGGTTTCCAATAATGGCCATGCCTTTATAGACAAAGAACTATAAAGATATGGTAACCCTGGTTTACCTACTGGATTCAATATTCTCACAAGTGCCCCACTTATGTACAAAGAATTGACAGAAAATAATGAAAAGCAAAATGGACAGAGAGAGAAGGGGAAAGAAGAGAGAGCACCTCATGAAAATGTTAAAGAGCCAGCTTCAGTGATGACCCAGAGGTTAAATTAATGACTCTTCCAGAGGATGGAAATCCAA